>VWZX01008024.1:0-15355 GCA_013399015.1 Galbula dea
AGACTGAATACATTGATATAAATACCTTTTCTCATGACTTAAGTATATAAATATATAAATACCTCTGAATTTAACAGAAGGTCCTTGTCCACCGGCGTGTGAAGCCAAGGGGTTGGGGAGACTTTGCCTACAGAAGATCAGTCGGGGGGCCCCACAAGTGTCCCCAGGCCCCCCAGATTCCAGAGCAGCGGAGTGGGAGCCTCCTGCCTAGCTCGCCAAAAATGATGTTTGTTTCTTAGCTCAGAGCTGGCCTTCTAAGTTAACTCTTTGGGCCTTGCTCTGTTTCAGTATCCCATTGTCTGGCTTCCCTAACACCCCAGTTGATGGAATTGACCCCATTATCCCAGCATCAGAACAACCAGGCAATAAGTGGTTTATTTTCACTTTTAATGATGGCTGAAGTCCTTTCTCACATTTTTTGAGTCCTTCATAGGTAAAGGGCTGATGATAGCCTCTGCATCTGACAACTCACCATACATTAGGCATGCTTTAGAGGGACACAGTCCCTGTGAGTTTGCTTTAGAAGGACCTGCTCTCTGTGGGTGTGCTTTCCTAGTCACAGGGGTATCAGCCTTCACATCTCGTTCTGTCTCCTCCTCTGATGGTTCTGCCTGAGAAGGAGTCCCTCTGAAACGGGCTATATGGGCAGTATACTTAGGAGGGATTGTTTCTTTCTGCTCATAGAAGCAATTTATATTAGTGCAGATTGAGTGGGTGTGGCCACAGTGGCTGTAAGTGGAGCTGTAGTGTTCATTGCCAGAATTGAAATAGCTATGGTGCTCATTATTGGAGTTGGAATAGCAGCAGTACTTGTTACCAAAGTTGTAGCAGCTGCAGCTCTCTGGAGAGATTTCTGGGGTCTGAGTAACTGCAGTGCTTGTTGCAAATGCTCATGGAGTGTGACTATTTGCAGCACAACTACTACATGTTATAAAACCTTGAGGGGTCTGAATAGTTGCAGAGAGTGCCATAAAATCTTGCAGGGTCTGAATAACAACACTCAGTTTTATGGGCTGAGGTGGTTGCCTAACTTGTACACTTGCCTTGATGTTTAATCTTATGTCACACAATAAAGAGAAAAAATAAATGTAATGCTAAAAATACAAAATATCTTTGTTATAATAACCATATGTTAAATCCTCAGAATGTAATGGAGTCCCAAAACCTAGTGGAGTCAGATTAGTGTGACAGGAAGAAGTATCACTTCTGGTAAAACCAGAAGTGTATCTAGTAACACATGACACCCATGGTACATAGATGCATTTGCTGCCCAATTTAATGCAACATAGGTCAGTGGTAAACACAACAACAAAGTGGTGACTTTTGCTCAACACCCAAAATGGATAGCTTTCAGATAAGCAACAACAATAACACAATATATATAGCAAGTAAGGTGACGCTATGGCGCTAAACTCTAAAACAAGATTCAAATGACACAATATAATTTTATTATTGTTGTTCATAACAATATCATGTAAATATCTGTTTTAATTTCCAAGCCTTAAAGATGCTCAAAAAAAAAAAATTAATTTCCCAACTGCATGAACTGGAATTCTAATTATTCGGGGCAATATATCGGAGCTTCAGTCAATCCCCATGTTGGGCACCAATAAATCTGTCAAAGGTTAGGGCTGGGCTGTTCACTAAGTGACTGAGTGGTGTTTTCTATTAAGCTCTCTCCTTTCCCAAAGGAAAAGAGAAAGAGAATAAGGAAAAAAGATTTATGCATTAGAAAATAAATCTAAAACCACTTTAATGAAAATAATAACAATAAAATTAAATACATGCAAATATGTACAAAACCAATACAAAACCCAGCCCCAACAATACAGTTATATCACAGTTACCACAAATGCTGTAGTAGAAGTTGCAGACTGGACTCAGTGACAGCTTCCAGATTCAGGAGCTGGATGATTATAGATTGGGGACTGAGGTGTTGGAGATCAGAGAAGGGGAAAGGGGTCTGGGGGTCCTGGTGGATGGAAGTGTGACCATGAGCCAGCAATGTGCTCTTGTGGCCAGGAGGGCCAATGGGCTTCTGTGGTGGATTAGAAGGGGTGTGTTTAGTAGGTCAAGAGATGCTCTTCTCCCCTTTTACTCTACCCTGGTGAGGCTGCATCTGGAATCTTGTGTCCAGTTCTGGGCCCATCAGTTTAAAAAGGATATAGAACTGCTGGAAAGAGTCCAGCACAGAGCCACAAAGATGATGAAGGGGCTGGAACATCTTCCTTCTCAGGAAATGCTGAGGGAGCTGGGTCTGTTTAGCTTGGAGAAGAGGAGGTTAATGGATGACCTCATCTATGCTTTTAAATATGTGAAGGGTGAGTGTCAGGAGGATGGGGTCAGGCTCTTCTCAGTGAAGCCCAGTGACAGGACAAGAGGCAATGGCTGTAAGCTGAAGCATAGGAGATTCCGTGTGAATACACGTAGAAATTTTTTCCCAGTGAGGGTGCCAGAGCACTGGAACAGACAGCCCAGAGAGGTTGTGGCGTCTCCTTCTATGGATGTATTCAAAACCCATCTGGATGTGCTTCTGTGTGACCTGTTCTAGAGAATCCTGCTGTGGCCAGGGAGTTGTACTAGATGATCTTTGGAGGTCCCTTCCAACTCCTAATATTCTGTGATTCTGGGACTGAGTTCAGGAACCCATGGATTGGGATCAAAGGCAGAACAACCAGAGTCCTCCTTAGATGCCTGCCATTGAAGACAAGGAAGAGCTTGATCCTTCTTATCCCTCAGATTTACACAGAATACGACGTATGTGGAATGGAATACCTAGCTGGTCACTTTAGGGTCACCTGTCCTGTACGCTTCTCCCTGCAGGTGTGACCTTTTATCCTGCACCCCCAATGTGATACACAAGATTTAACAGTGACCTTGGTCTGCATACCAGTCTTTGTTACTAAGTAGAAATACTGAGTATTATCATTGCTAGAAGCAGACACTGTTTGCAAAAATGTACTGTTAATTTCGGAAAGTGCAATCGCTTAAAAGAGACTTAGCTGAAAATAAAACAAAAATTAGCTGAACAGTAAACCAGAATTAGTTCTGTTCTAACTCAAACTAGGACAATAAACAATCCTTCTCTAGACCTTTTTTGTATTCAGTGGTGATGTATTTTTTTATCATGACTTGTTAGCGTTTCATTCTGACTATCTGGAATATATTAAAACTTTCCAATGTTTAAATTGAGCACTATAAAATCCTGAATTAAAGCAGCTCTGTGTTTTCATACTGTAGACCTAGTAAAGTTTGTTTCACTGGCTTTATGCAACAAGTCTAGCATTGTGCAAAAAAATACAGCATAAAGTATCTAACTGATTTTTCATCTACATAAATACAGTACAGGGAATGTTGCTAATGAAGTGGCTATTAGGTTACCTAGACACCTTAAGGAAAGGTTACTACTTTAAGTATCCCATCAATCATTATGTATTACTGCTGTGTTCTGTGTAAAATGACTTAATTTAGAAGATATTCATGAATATATCAAGTGTATGCCCAGAAAGATATCTGCGTAAGAAGAAAACCTTAAGCATGACCTATTCCCACTCTTTACATGAAAAATGCTTGTGTAAGGCTGTGTGTGTACATGTATCCTTTTGTCACACTTCTAACTGTGAAGAAGGATTGGGCAACAACAGGGTCTTTAGACAGTCACCTTTTTAACAACCTCTACTTAGCTTCATCAACCCTTACAGTTGGCAGATTGTGGCCATATGGATCTTCAGACATGATTTCCTATACAGTCTTCATATCATCATGCACATTGTAGGGTGATGTGACAGATCTATGCCAAGTGTAGGCATCCATACTCCTCACCGAGATTTCTACCACCTGGGCTGGTCTGCAAGAGTTACAACAAAAAATAATCTACAACTTTTCAGAACAATAATACATTATGGAGGTCTTTTGAACTATAAATTTTTCTGTTCTGAGAAGAAAAGCAGCTATGTTTAAGCAGATATTCTCCAGTATTTTATGCTCATGTCTACCGACACTTCTTCTCTGACCACATTGTCATGACCACTTTATGTGAACTTACAGTCTTCTTTAAATATGCCACTGAAGATAAATGTAAAGAAACTAATTTTTGCAGTATATGCATGTTTAGCATGCCTCACAGGAACACAGATTATAATTCGAATGTTTCAGCAGAAAGAAAGAGAAAATCTTGATAGCTCTTTTGTGACCCATGCTTTCATATCTTATCATTAGAGCTGTCAAATATAAGCCTGATCAACTGATCAGTTTTCAGAAAAATTCCTCATAACTTTTTTAAAGATGCATTTATATTTTTTAGATTTATTCTGTAAATGCTCTCCTTAAAGTACAACTTCAACTCTGTAAATGCTTACATAAACTTAATGAATAACTCACAGACAGGTATGTACAGGTTGGACACATGGCATTATTACTTTATGGGTGAGATTTTTGTATTTAGTTTAGGATTGCTTTTTTTGCTTAGGTATAAGGCAACATAAATACAACCACATGGTTCCAAGTATAAACAAGTGTATGTTCCTCACCTATGCAGATCCCTCACTGCATCAGTCAGACTTTTTCTGTCTCAAGGATTTCTGCTTTGGAGTTATTTGGACACCGAAATCATGCTCTTAGAGTTGTTACAGAAAGCAGCAACAACACTCAGAGTCTGAAGTTCTGTTCAAAGTCTACAGGCCTAAGGCTTTTAGGTGCTTTGAAAATTTAATCTATTACATTCTCTTTTGTCAGTTCAGCTTGATGCACTAGATGAGTGCAACACTAATGCAGTATGTAAGCAAAGAACAAGTTACTCTTGGTCATATTGTAGAGGAAGAACACAGATTTGGGAATTTGGTTTAAACTTCCGGCAGTTCTGAGACAATCATTGCCTAGACATAGTTCCATATCATATATAATTAATTTCAACCCTCACTTAACTATTACACTAACTCTCCAGGTGTTACGACCACATTCTGGATGCTCTCTTTGTTCTGAGTAACATAAATATGCTTAATATTTGAGGATAACACTATAAATATTGTCTGTCCTAATGCCTAAATACATGACCTAAATGGATACAGTCCTCTGACTTTATAACCAATTTGCTTTCTTGTCACATATTTGTTATTATAAACTGTATTTAATAATAATGTAATAATAATATGATGATACATTCAACTGTAGCATCCCTAGCATGATAACCATTTTACTGTTCAGTACTGAGTCTCCTAGCAGGACATAAAACTCCAGGAAAGCAGAGTAAGAACTTTTCAGAGAAAGGGTTCGCAGATCTCGTAATTATCTGCCAACAGCAAAAGGAATAATAAGTCAAATTTATTTGTTTTAGAAAATAAAAACTTTGACTTTGTAGAGTAAGATCATGTCACCATGCTCTGAGAGGCTATTCTGGGAAGGAGTTTTGCTGATCTTACTCATTATAAGATCTATCCCATAGCAAACCCGTTTTTTCTTCTAGAAAATCATATGACTTCAAAAAATATTTGAAGTAGTCATAAAAGGTGTCAGAAGAGATCAGATGCCTATCTACATGCATAATGTGTAGGTCTGCAGGCATCTATAGTTTTATATTGTTTCAAAATTTATGCTTAAATTTTTTACTTTTTTCTCCTTAAAATTACATCTGCAATACTTTAAAATAATTATTCCAATAAAAAAAGTTCCTTTGAGCTACTCTGATTAAACTATGTCAAGGTTTACCTCACACTGTGTTGAGAAGGGAATGTGTGTTACAGAAGTGATAATTCATTCAACAGTAGCAGAAGGTTTAATTTAGAGAAACTGGGTTAAAATTTCCATGCACTACTGTCTTGGTTTGGGTTAGAACAGAACTAATTCTGTTCGGTGATTTTACTTTTTAGTTGAAGCTCCTCTAAGAAACTGCACTTTCTGAAACTAACAACATATTTTCATAGACACTGCCAGCTTCTAGCAGTGATAAAGCCTAATGTTTAGATTTACTACCAGGGGTAGGTATGCAAAGCAAGGTCACTGCTAAATCTTGTGTCTCACGTTGTGGGATGCAGGGTAAAGGCTGCCCCTTCAGGGAGGAGCAGACAGGACAGGTGATCCCAAACTGACCAACTAAAGTATTCCATTCCATATACATCATATTCAATATATAAACTGGGGGTCAGTTCCCCCTTGTAAGATTGCTAGATTGTTCCCTGTTGCGAGATTCTTCTTCCTTTCTGGTCTTCCTTTACTCCTGCGCTTTGGTGATCCCTAATTTCCTGCATCCAGTACCAGGATCCAGCCCCTGAGCCTGACTCATCTGCTGCTGAGGCCTTCTGCAGCGGTATTAGTGGTGACGTAGTTACCATCTAGGGGGGTTTAGGTTCAGTATTGGGTTCTGTACATATTTGTATATATTTAATTTATCATTATTATTATTATTAAGGTAGTTTTAGTTTTATTTTCCAATCCACAAGTCTCTCTGTCTCTCTTTTATCCCCTTTCTGTTCCTGTGGGGGGGAAGAAGAGGGGAATAACAGGGAGCATCTGTCATTGGATTGGTGGTTGGCCCAGCCTCGACCCTTGACAACTACACACCTCTAAATTGAATCCCTAAACAATGGATGCAGTAACAAATCTAGTTCAATACCTATTGATGTGCAGAAACAAACTTTACAGTCCACGAAAGGTAACAAAGCAGGTATGTCTTTAATGCAGTGCTGGAGAGCGGGGGAATAGCTTCACCAAACCGCTCTACCCAGACAAGTTTCAGATCATTATTTAATGCACTAATCTATACTAGGCTATACATATGCAGTGGATTTCTGGGAAATAGGTGGGATCACTAAAATTAGTTCCAGGAACTCATTATCATAAGTTTCCTCCTCCTGGTGCATGCATGTTGCCTCCTGGTGGTCATGGGTGGTGGTCTTATGTGGAAGGCTCAAAGTCATCATCACGGTGGCATTTTCAGCTTTGTTTAGCTTTACCGAGTTGGCAGCCATCAGGGTCACAATAACTGGTTCTGTCTGGTAGTCCTTCAGATGGGTTCCCATTATCTCATAGAGTGACCCCTTTGCAGACCTACTCTATTTCTCCCTGTTTTCTTGACTGTGTATTGTGGGCCAAATGTCCTAACCTACTAACCCTTTTCCAGCTCAATTCTCATTTACTAACTCACTATGTCCACAACAAAAGAAGGATAGGGTGATGAGGTACAAGTGGAGAGCACCTCTGGATCTGCTACACTGGGAGCATGCGGCTTGGCATTCTTGATACGTGACAGCAGAAAGTCAGCCAAGGTCCACATGCATTTCAGTGAAGACACCAAGGTGAAGAGCTCCAGACTGGAGGATTGTGCCAGGGAACTTCTCCTAAAGAGGCAAAACCACAAAGGTGGAAACTCAGAGAGAGGGTACCCCCCAGACCCCACCCAGAGTGGAAAGTACTGAGCCCATGATGGGCAGCAGCTGTGAGTCAGTGGGAGTGGGGCCAGGAAAGAAGGCAGCAAACCCTCACAAGCACAAAAACAGCTCCTAGGGAGTGTGAGTGATTAGCACAATGGTGAAAAGAGCAGACAAGCAGGGCATGGTGTGGCAGTTCACATGACAGTTTGTCTAGGCAGTGCATTCAGGAGAACACAGTCAGCCTCTCAGCTCAGGAGGTAAGCTCAATTAGTAATCATCACCTGCTCAGCCAGAAAAGACTTAGCTACGGTTTCTGCTCTGCCAAAAGCAATTCCAGGAAGAAGGAATGTGGTGACCCAGGCAGAGCTCCCCTGTAAGCACACAGCTGTCAAGGTGTTCTGCTGCAGGGAGTGCCTGAGACTGTTACTGGTACCAGAAGGCAGCAGATATAGTACCTGTGTGAGGAGCAACCAGGTGGGGGATCTGATCAGCCTAGTGGCAGAGCTGAAAGAGGAAGTGGAAAGAATAAGGAGTATCACAGAGTGTGATGGAGAGATAGACTAGTTGAGCCACTCCTTATTGTCCCTGAGAAAAGCATAGTGGTTGGATGCACCATCAGAGGATCCCCTACCCTCTTTACCATCAGACGGAAGGAGGGAACCTAAAAGATGAGGGTAATGGAAACAAGTCCCTGCTTGGGGAGGCATCCAAATTCCCTCTTAGCCTCCTTTACACAATAGGTGTGAGGGTGTGAAACTTGAGGACCAGGAAAATGATGATGTAGATGAAGGTCCGTCCAAGGGGTTGCCTAGGGCAATTCAGCCAACTCCATGCCTCCAGGAAGAAAAAGAGAAGGGTAATTTTGTAAATTACTCCCTTCTGAGGAGAACAGAAGGCCCAATATGCCATCCAGATCCATCCCACAGGGAAGCCTGTTGTCTCACTGGGGTCCAGGTAAAGAAATCACTAGGAAACTCCCTGCTCTGGTACTGTTCTATGTTTATTACCCATTGTTGGTTGTTCAGGACAGCAATGATGAGATTGTGAAAAGAAGTCCAAGGGTAGTCAAAAGGGACTTAGAAGCAATGGTGTGATTGATTGAAAGAACAGGAGCACAGGTAGTGTTTTCCTCGAACACCTCAGTAGCAGGGATAATACTGAAAGGAACCGGAAAATCCAACTTACCAATATGTGGCTTCAGAGGTTGCTGCCATTGGTGAAATTTTGGTTTCTCGGTCATGAGGTGTCTTACATGGCACGAGTCCCGCCAATGACAGATGAAATTCACTTGTCTCAAAGGGGGAAAAGGATCCTAGCCCAGGAGTTGACAGGGATGATTGAGAAGTCTTTAAACTAAGTTCAGGAGGGAAGTGGATAAAACCAGGATCACTAGACATGTGCCTAGGGGTGGCATGCCAGTGTTGGAGTGTCGATGCGGAAGTAACGGACTCTGCACACAGATCAATGTGATCTCGCAAAAAGCCACTTTATTAAAGATATCAACAGCCTTTTATACGTTTTTACCCACTCATGCTTCGCAAGCCTGTTGTTGATTGGTAAACTGCGATTATTAGTACATATTTCATTGGTTATAAGTTGCTGTTCATGCGCCATGCATGAGGACTTTCGAAATTACTTAGTTCTGCTTTTTACATCCTATTGCTGCTTTTAACTAGTGCCAACTTCCTTGCTATTCTGCATGTAGTCTCCCTCAGTAACCTTGAGGACAGAACATGAACTCTTAGGTTTAGATTCCAAGCAATTCTACGCAGTCAGGATTGCTCACATGCCCCTTCTTCATTAGATAAGATTCCACATTGGAGCTGAGATCAATAGCCCAAATGAAATGCATCTACACCAGTGTACATCATGGGCAACGAACAAGAGGATCTGGAAGGCATTCTGCAGCAATAAAAGTGTGACATTGTTGCTATCACAAAATCATGGTGGGCTATCATGATTGGAGGGCTGAAATGGGTATCTATAAAACTCTTCAGAAGTCATAGGTATGGAAAGAGAGACAGTGTGTTGGCTCTGTAAATTAGGGAGTGTTTTGATTGTATGGAGGTCTGTGACAGCGATGCTAACGTTTACTGCTTATGGATAAGCATCAGAAGCAAGGCGAAAAGGCAGATAACCTGCTGGGAGTCTGTTATAGACAATTCAAACACAATGTAGAGGCAGATGAAACATTTTGTAAGCAGCTGGCAGAAGTCTCATGATTGCTAGCTGTTGTTCTCATGGATGACTTCAACTTACTAGCTGTCTGCTGGAAATGCAACAGAGCAAAGAGGAAACAGTCTAAGGAGATTCCTCGAACGTGTGGAAGATAACTTCTTGACACAGATGGCAAGTTAACCTACCAGAGAAGATGCCCTGCTGGACCTGCTGTTTATGAACAGAGAAGGACTGGTGGGAGATGTTGTAGCTGGAAGCCATCCTTGGTGTAATGACCATGAAATGATAGAGTTTTCAATTCTTGGTGAAATAAGGAAGAGGGTCAGCAGAACTGCTAAATTGCATTTCTGGAGGGCAGACTTTGGCCTCTTCAGGACATTGGTTATGCCCCTTGGGAGACAATTCTGAAGGGCAAAGTTGTCCAGGAAGACTGGACATTCTTCAGGAAGGAAATCTTAAAGGTGCAGGAACAGGCCATCCTAATGTGCAATTATAAAAGCTGGAAGGGAAGAAGATGAGCCTCCCTGAACAGGGAGCCTTTGGCTGGGACTCAGAAAAAAAGGGAGATTACCACCTTTGGAAGAAGAGACAGGCATCTCAGGAAGAGTAGAAGAATTTAGTTAGGACATACTGACAGAAAATTAGAAAGGTAAAAGCCTAGCTAGAACTGAGTCTGGTCACCGTTGTAAAAGATGATTTTTTTTTACAAATATATAATAACAGCAAATGGAGGGCCAAGGATACTCCCTATCCTTTATTGGATATAGGGGAAAATATTGCCACCAAGGACAAGGAAAAGGTTGAAGTACTTAATGCCTTCTGTGCCTCAGTCTTTAATAGTCAGACCAGACATCATCAGGGTACTCAACCTCTTGAGCTGGAAGACAGGGAGCAGAATAATCCACCCATAATCCGTACGGAAGCATTTAGCAACCTGTTACTCCACCTAGACACTTGCAGGTCTGTGAGGTCAGATGGGATCCACCCAATGGTTTTGAGGGACCTGGTGGAAGAGCCTGGCAAGCCACTCTCCATAATTTATCAGCAGATAACCAGCAGTCCTGGTTACCAGGCAGGTCTCAGACTACTGAAGGCTAACCAATGTGACAGCCATCTACAAGAAGTGTCAGAAGGAAGATCCAGGGGACTTCAGGTCTGTCAGCCTGACCTCAGTACTAGGAAAAGTTATGGAGCAGATCATCTTGAGTGTCATCACACAACTTGTGGAGGACAACCAGGGGATCAGGCCCATTCAGAATTGGTTTCTGAAAGGCAGGTCCTACTTTAACAAGCTGATCTCCTTCTATGACAAGCTGACCTGCTCAGTGAATAAATGAAAATCTGTGGATGTTGTCTGCCTAGACTTCAGTAAACCCTTTGACACTGTTTACCACAGGATTCTCCTGAGAAGCTGGCACCTCTTGACTTAGATCTGCTGGATAAGAAATTGGATGCCTGGCCAAGCCCAGAGAGGTGTGGCAAATGGAGTTAAATCCATTTAATAGCCAGTCACTAGTTTCTTTTGCCAGGGCATAGTTTTGGGGCCAGTCCTGTTTAACACTTTTGTTGATGATCTGGACAAGAGGATCAAGTGCACCCCAGTAAGTTTGAAGACAACACCAACTTGGGTGGAAGAGTTGATCTACCTGAGGGTAGGGAACATCTGCAGTGGAACTTGGACAAGTTGGATCAATGGGCCAAGGCCAATGGTATGAGGTTCAACAAGGCCAAGTGCCAGGTCCCCCACTTGGGTCACAACGACCCCATGTAAAATACATTTTTGGAGCAGAGTACATAGGAAGCTACACAGAGGAAAAGGATCTCATCAACAGCTTGCTGAACATGAGCTAGCAGTGTGCCCAAGTGGCCAAGAAGGCCAAGAGCATCCTGGCTTGTATCCAAAACACTGGCCAACAGCACTAGGAAAGAGACTGTGGTGTCTGCTATGGTCCATGCATTAATAAAAACTGTGCAACTCCTACCCTAAAGATGGAGAAATCTACACAGGCATCTTCTGTATGTGCTACACAAGATAAGCAAACACAAGAAACAACCAGGACATCTATTACAAATTTCTTTAAATGTATGAATGAAAAGTTTGTACTGGGTAGCACTTAATATGCATAAGTGATTATGCCTAAGTTTTGAGGAGTAATATATCTAGTACATTAAATTAAGAAATTGAAAAGCTATGATAAAACCATGAATTCAACATAGCCCTGCCAGCCCATTCCAAACCCTTTGAACACAAGAAGAGAGAAGAAGAGAAAAGAGAACCGGGAAAAGAAATTGAGAAGAAAAAGAAATTACTACATGCTACTATAACTGGGACAGATTGTATCAGAGGATTATTAGAATTTGGAGAAAAACATTATTATTCTCTAAACTGAATTGGATTATTTATTATGGTTCTAAAAAGTATTGAACACAAGAAAGATTCGAAGCAAATATTAGATTAGACCAGGAAATACTACATATATGAGAGAAGTGGCTCTGAGATAAATCTCTATATAAACATTACAAATATTAAATTCTCCTTCATGTAGTTCTGATCTGATAAGAATAGCTTTAGATTTTCTCAATACCTAATCCTGTAGTCATATTCACAACCTACATAGAAAAATTGTTAGTCACATTTTGACTGCAGGAAATCCCCAGTTCAGCAAAGATACTACAGGGAAGGGATGTTTTCCAGTCTTAATCTGGCTCCATCTGACACTTCATTCATTTAATCCTTCCACGTGATCAGATTCTCTACACACTTTAGATCAGAAAATGTGATACAACTGCACCTCCTTTTTAACATTATTCTTTTTCCCAATATAGACATCACCATTCTAAAGCTGGGAAGTTGAACTTACTGAAATGCTGAGTTTCAATGTCTGCTGCAGAGGCCAAACACACCTCCTTTAGATCTTTTTTTTAATGTTTTTGAACAAGAACTTAGAAGAAATTTATAATAAACACCAGAACTGCTCACTCATGATGATCATTAACCATATGTCTGGTTCTAAAAGATCATAAATACAGTCATGTGTGAATGTAGTTTCAAAAACACTAATCAGATATACAGCTTACTGTCCAGCTTCTAGCTCTTGTTATTAGTCTTTGGCTCAAGAGCTGTCCAGACTGACCCTTCTTATGCCTTCTGGGCACTTTTACCATAAATATAAGGCATGAGGAAACTTGAAAGCAGAATAAGTCTTCTGAATTGTTGATGATAACTAGTAGGTGAATGCTTTACATGTTTAGAATTTTACATCATTTTTTCAAATCTTTACCCAAGTAATTGAAGGTTTATGACTAATACCATACTCATGTGATAAGTATTTTTTCTCATACACTGAATGTGATTTTGTTGTTGTTCTTATACCATAGAAATGGCTTGTTATTCAGGACAGGCCTTTAAATCAACAGTCAGGTTAATATTATAATAACTAGAGGAAGCATCTTTACACCATGTGCCAGTTAAAAATAAGACCATGGTACATCTTTTCATTTTGGGACATAAGACCAAGAGTATGGACTGATGAAACAAGTAAAGCAGAAAAGACAGAAGTGTACAGAAGAAAACCAGAGAGCTGTGTTCAGTATTTTCGCTTGTTTGCAAACTCTGTCCCAATCCCTCCTTGTCATTCTGGTAAGAGAGAAGTGGTCATTTGGAAACAAGAGAGGGAATTTAGTTTCAATTACAGCCAAACTATTTTGTGTAAATCTTAATATTATCATAAAAGTAGAGCTCCAGGATTTAGGAGTTGCTAGGGTGTGGAGANTTCCTGGGGGTTTTGACAGAAAAAACCTAATGGTAAATACATGCATGTTTTTGTTTTGTTTTGTTTTGTTTTGTTTTTTAAAGTGTAGTCTCCTCAAATTAAGTTCCATCCTAACAAGGCAATTGAAAAACCAAACCTCTTTAGCTAGTAATACTTGTGCCAAACTTCAAATCAGTGAACAGCTGAAACCAACTACTTCCTTCTCATGAAGGGCCACTGAACTGCAAAGACAGAGCCACAACCTTCAAGGATTATGCTCCAGGAGTACAGCTCCAGGTAATTCACAAGCCTTGAGATTTAAGGGTGAAGAAGCACACATGGCAACATTGAAAAAGGCCTTCAGACACTGTTGCTAATTAATGAAAACGTACAGCATGAGGCTCCTGCTGGTGTGCTCCATTGGCACACTGACAGCTCTTTCTGCTTTGCGACTTGCCTCTGCCATCACTGTCAGAATCTAAGCACCTCTTTAACATGTGTGAATTAATTTCATCTCTGAGCTAAAAAAACCCTCCTTCCTTATTGTGCAGACAAGACTGATACTACTCAGGATGTAAGCAAGGATCCATTTTGCAAATACAACCACTCTTTGTATTCTTGCAAGGTTGGAAAGAAGCCTCAGGAATTGTCCATGTGCTACAGTTTAACTGTACACCTCGCTCCTGACCTGATAGTTTTAACTGTCATTATGTCTCTGAGAGGATGTGATTGAGTAACTAACATACATAAAGCATGTGGGATCCTCAGAATGATGCAGGGAACAGTATCCTGACAGTAGATCAAATTTTGTAACTTTCTTATATAAGGATCTGTAAGTAGGTAAGCATATCTGGGAGGAGTTGCTTGGCAAGTACCTACAGATCATCGTGTACTGATGATCTGATGCATTGAGTACAGATACAGGCCTGACTAATTCATATATGACCTGTATTACCAGTATTTTATCTGAGGAATCCTGTGACAATTCACATGTGAATGAAGATTAGGAAAAAACTCTCTATCTAACAGAGTAGAGGGTGGAGAGTTATAAAGGAAATATTTATATGTTGCATTTTATTACTATTTACAAAGATGTGACACTTATTTGTGTTTTCCTTTCACAATGAGAAGGGCTTAACAGGATTTTCTGAGATACTTACCAGCCCATTTAATGAACTTTTAATTGCTTTATATTTTATCCTCCCAGCTCCACCATTTCCCTGTACATATTGTCCTTTATTGCCACATGTGAAATGTAAATAGCAAGTGAAATTTTCAAGAACATAAATGACTTAATTCACACAAAAATCCCCGAAGCTTTTAGCTCCTACATACTTCTGCAAATGGCATCTAGGAAGCTTTGTGGCACAAATAGAAATCTTCCTCCACCTTATATAATTTTGCTGCTGTAATTGTAAATTGTAGCTATTTTTGGAAATTTAGCTACTGTAGATGTATACAAAATACTATCCTGTTAACAATCTACAGCTGTTCAGCACCACCCAGGATCTTGTCCATTGAGAAAAGAGTCTTTTATCACATTATGACATTTTTACTGTCATAAACATAAGCATGTCCTCTCTGATCACAAATTTGAACTTTCAAAGCTGATCTTTTAGTTTATTGAGAAGAAACAAGGAAAACTATTTCCTGCTTCACCCAATTATATCTACATGTAATTGTATCAAGTCAACTAAGTATCAACTGCTACCGATTTCCAGTGGTAAATCCTACTACTTCTGAGAGCCAGGAATTGATGTAAAAGTATTTGTGGAAGATGAGAAGAAAGGATGAATAAGATACTGACTGAAGTCTTTTTAGTCATATACATCTTGTTCTAGACTGCATGTAGGGGTGGACCACAGCATAGAAGGTTCTCAAAATTGGCCTAGTGATGGCAAAAAGTAAGAAATCCTGCTGCTTTTTGAAGGTCTACAACATATTTTTACCTTGATCACATGGGAAGTGACTCTTGGTCTAGAATCTATTACTTCTGCTGAGGGACTTCTGGACTGTGTTTATGTATCACAGAATCACAGAATCATTACAGTTAGAAAGGAC
>VWZX01008030.1:0-10367 GCA_013399015.1 Galbula dea
CATCTATGCTTTTAAATAGGTGAAGGGTGTGTGTCAGAAGGATGGCGTCAGGCTCCTCTCAGTGAAGCGCAGTGAAAGGACAAGAGGCAATGGCTGTAAGCTGAAGCATAGGAGATTCCGTGTGAATACATGTAGAAACTTTTTCCCAGTGAGGGTGCCAGAGCACTAGCACAGACTGCCCAGAGAAGTTGTGGAGTCTCCTTCTCTGGAGAGGTTCAAAACTGGTCTGGATGCGCTTCTGTGTGACCTGGTCTAGGGAATGCTGCTGTGGCAGGGGGGGTGGACTAGATGATCTTTTGAGGTCCCTTCCAACTCCTAATATTCTGTGATTCCTTTTTAGCATGCCAGACAATGAATTAGTATCCCTCATTTTACCTGTAATTTCTTTTACATGAAGTGAACTGTATTTACAAACACAAAGGTACTAAAAGAAGTACTTCCAGCTCAGTGTGCTTTTAAGGAGTTTTACACAGGTGCCTGATTATAAGAGCCATCAATGTAACACTGAACTGGACAAGTTTCAACTGCCTTTTTTATCAAATAATTCAGCACACAAGTTCACAAGGTGCAACGAAAAAATACTGTTTCACTTGAACAAAACCCAGAACGCTTTAAACATGCAGTGAATGATGAGTTGTCTGTCACAGCGAGTGAATGACTTAAGCGAGCAAAACTGAAACCGCTTAAGACATATTAATGAAATTTCAGAAATACAGTAGGAATGTATACAGTATATTCTGTACATTACAGCACATACAGTACATTAGTACAGCTGCTTTGCATTCTCAATTTCATTTGTTATTGAAGGTTGTACTTTAATGTTGAAGTGCTGTGTATTAAAACTTTAGCTTCAGCTACTGCAACGAATACTTGTAAAGACCTTCATATACTTTTAGAGTGAAAGAGCAATGCCATATACGCAAAATAATAACACTATTTTAAAGCCTGAAATATGGACATTTAATACCAGAACTTAAAGTCTACTAGTATTAATCTTTCAAGTGATAAAAATGAGCTGTTACTAGTTTAGGTCATTATTTATCACTACAGGAATAAGTTTTCTTCATTCTTATTATAACCTTTTCTCATAATGCCCCAGTGATAACTTTATATGAAAGTGATACCAGAAACACTGTTTTACTCTTTAAAAAGAAATTCAGATTATTTGGAAAATGTTTTGCACATCACAAATGTAGTTAATATGCATATACAAACAGGGAAATAAAATATTCAAACCACCATCCCAAACAACTCTACAAAGAGCTAGCTATCACTAAATTAAATGCATAAATATATATGGCCTACTGGAAAACAAAATAATGAAGGCTAACACTTTGCAAAATAAATCTCCTTTCCACATATTTCAGAGGCACTAGGACCTCTTTGCCACTGGTGTTTCATACCAATGCTTCTTTTCAGAACAAGTATGACTTCAAAGCAGCAGGGTTATGAAATCATGAAAGGATGTGATACATAATATAAAGGGATGACCATGTCCCCTGCTTATGAAGTTAAATAAATGAACATAATTAGAGAAAAAACAAAATGAAGTCTGCAAGTATATCAAAATGAGGCCAAACAGATAAGAAGACTTAAGACGTACTCTTAGAAATTTTAAGCACTTGAATCACAAAAAGAGTAATGGATGGGAATGATTAATTATTTGTTTGTTTGGTTTTCATTGCCAGACCCAAAAATAAAAACAGAGTATGTGTGAGCAGAACAGAGGAAAAGAAAAGTAGCTTGGCACAAATAAATAAAAAAATAATAATAAAACCCTGAGGTCAAGTTCCCTACTGCAACAATGAATAACAGATTATGTGCTGACCTATTAGGCAGAGGAAGGTCATTTGCTTCATTTTCTTCATATGCTATAGAGTATTTCAAATTTAGGTAAAATATTTCATACTACTCAAAAATAGTTGTACAACTTAATGCTTCTAAATCCAATTACAGAATTATATTTGTTAAATCTTAAAAGGTATTACTTTACTCTAGGAATAATGTAAAACGAAAAGAGCAAAGCTATTGATAAATTAAGTAAACTTCATCTGCTTAAGATGGCAGTTATTTAAAACACCTGCAGTTTGAATACACAGATACATAAACAAGTGGAAATGAATTTTTAAGTACTGCAATTAACACTGACTGACACCGAAACTGTTGAGGTGGATTAAATGTTTCAAACAGCAAATGACAGGGGACAATGACCATAAACTGAACTTCAAACATACATTTCCCTCCTCCTTTTTCAGTTCCTTATTATTATTCTTCATGTTCAGTGACTGCAGTTACCAGATACCTTAAAGCAAAATCCAGTGATTTAGACTGCATGGACAGAAAATGTACCTCTAAAGTTGAGTACATGCTGACAGCCCTTCGCATTATATACTTAAGGTTGAAAGATCAACTTTGGCATTTCTACATCATCTTTACAATAATTTTAGCCCATATGTATAAAACTATTTGAGTTTGTTGGTTTTGGTGGTGGCTTGTTTTGGGGTTGGGTTTGGTTTTCTTTGTTTGGTTTTTTTTTTAATATTTTGTTCACTTGAAGCTTACTCTGAAACTTCTCTTTTTCAAGTAGGTAAAAGCTCTTTGTTTTCATTTGGAAATACTAAATGGTGAAGCAAGAGGGTTTGTATGACCTATTTTGGATTACCAGCTAGAAAATTCAATAAGGAAGCTATTTATATTACATCATCACATAATATTTTGTTATCTGTGTGTTCAATTTTTATTCAGATTAGTTTTGCAGGTTTTTTTAATAATAATTACACAAGTCATTCTCCTTTGTTTCTTTAAACAATGATACAAAGAAAAGTTAAATTCTAAAATGCAGGAAGAGAAATAAAATAAAAAATATGATGTCAATGGAAAGCTACTAAAATACACTATAGCCAATAAAAAGATGAGGGAACTACAAGAAGAAACTAGCACAAAAAGTAGGCTACAAGGACTAGTATGGGTATTTTTACACATAATTTTTGAGTCTGGCCTATAAAATTTATTGCCTTTGACATCATTTTGCTTTCCCTTTTTGTTAAAAGTAAATTTTTTCTAAAAGTCAGCAATACCTTTGTCTACCTGTCCTGTCTGGGAGACTGAAAGATAAAGGTCTGTAAGAGAGAAGAATGGAAAGAGCTAGAAAAGATCAGGAGGTTCGGAAAAAATGAGGTCCAACTTAAAAGTCTACATCACACGCAGTTGAACACTCCAAATAGAGAAGAGGTAGCCCAGGTTTACCTACAATACTTCCAGAGGCTCTGGATAAAATCCCAATGACCCCTCCCCTCAAAATTCCCTCCCTTAGCCACAGTGATCCTTTGACTTTTGGAAGATTGACCAGAAATCAATTCACAGGTAAATACTAAATTGAAAGGCAGGGAAATGCATTCAAGACAACATTTCTCAGGGTAGAAATAGAATGCCCTTTGTAGCCCATCCAAGCAATTTAAGAACTGAATCAGAAATCAAAGCTAGTCTCCCTCACAGTGGTTTAAAAAATTAATCTCTGTTGAAACCATTAACATATTCTTTAAGTTGATAACTTTGCTCAAATTTTTGTGAACTTAAGAAATGCAGTCCATCATCTTCGCTAAATTCTAAATGTAAGACTGTTTAGAAACCTAATACGTGACTAAACAAATACCTGATGTCAAAAAGCTAAATTTTGAATATGAAGAGAAGGCAGGTGGACACAATATGAAATTTAAACTATTTCTGACAATGTAGTTCAATTACAATTTTATTTGCTTCAGCACTTCAGCTATAAAAAAAAAATGCAATTTAACCATAAAGCTGCTATTTTATGAATGCAAGAACTATGACAGAGGTCTAACAAGCCAAACAGACTAAAGTGAGAGCATTGTGGCATACGTGGCTGTCCTTTTTCTGAATTTTAAAAATATTTCATTAATTAAACTTAGAAGATCCACTAGTTTTGATTTCTTAGTGACCAGCATTCAAAGATATTATGGATCTTGATTTACACAAACTGGATTTGCTTGTATCTTGAAAAGACATGTTCAGGAAAGATGCTGAAAGATTTACAATCTTGATCAAAAAGACCAAAGGAAAAGAAATAGCAATCAGGAAATTTCTGTGGATACAGATGACACAGATGATTTATGATCTGAGGAAATAGCTACCAGGTATTATGAAGTATCTCAGCATTACAGTAACTGTTAAATTTGAAAAGAAAGTGACTGAACTAAAAGAAGAAAAAAGAAGCAGCATTTGTGGTGAACAGACTGAAATGTTCTACTGCATTCCAGTCACCAAGTTTTAACTTATCACTGCTACTTCTTTATTTTCTATAATTCATTAATGACTATAAAGGAACAAGTTGCTTTTTGCCTTGTATATTCTCTGAGCTCTATATGTTTGGGGTTTTTTTATATCTTTTATTTGAAAACTAAAAGCATCTTAAAAGAAAGAACGACTCACTCATGAATAATGGAAAACAGCAAGTACTGCAGCTGGCTGCACTGAATTGATGTGTTTCAGATGACTAGTCACAGACCCATCTATGCTGACTTGGTAACAGAATTCACAGTTAAGAATAATTACCTTCATTACATGCCTTTTGATAAAATTGATATACACAAAATTCATGCTAGAACATAGGTGCTCCATAAATTCAGCTTTTGGGATACTGTGCTACTTTTCCAAATAAAGAAAAATATATGTATACAGAAGTTATTCAACTATAGGAAAAAATTATGAGAATAATTACAAATATTCATCTCTGTGATCAATGGCTCATTCTGCATCTGAGAATAATATTAAAATGAACATTTTGGACATCATCATAATTTACAACACAATCCTTCTGGATGTGTATTGTGTTATATCATAACTAGCTTTTTCATGTTTTTCACATGGTTTGTTCTGTTCTTGGATACAGTTTAGAAGTTGTGCTAAGCAAACAATTAAATGTACTGAAAGACTTGAGGAGTCGTGTTAGACTGCAGAACTAGAAGAGTATACATTATACCACAAAAACACTGAAGAATTCATTTCTCTCTTAAAACCAGGAAGTTCTGAGTCTGCTAAAATATCCCTTATTTCATATTTATGCCACCTACAATATTTCAATCTACCCAGCTGACTTCAATTTTAGAAATAGTCTCTAATTCAAGCAAGGTTTTGTTTAGAAATTTGAGTATTATACTTTGAAAATCAGATGACGTGTTCTTCTATGGAATTACTGTCATCAACAAGAAAATATCACAGGCGTAGCTAAGAAGTACTAATATTATTTTGGCTTACAAGGCATGTCTGGTAATGCTAAGGGAACAGTAATATTCTGTGTCATAACTGAAGTAATTTTAAAATCCTTTCTAAGGTTCTTTCCTAAACACAAAGTCAACAACTGTGGAATTAAAAAGGGATTCTGACAAACGATGTGATTATCCCTCAGACTGCTATGGGCATACACAGAACATCATTTTCTTACTCTCATCTACTCAAGTGAAGACTGAACTTTCAGATTATCAAAATGGATTCATATTCATATCAAAAGAATTCATATTTACTTTAAAGGGTCTAAAACTGGGCTTCAAATTTTATCTACTCTATTTCAGTCCAGTTTATTATTTTGTGTTGCAGTTTTATTGTGATACTAAATATGCTGCCGTTTATTTCAGTTGCTAGAAATGTACTAGCAGACAGGAATTTGTAGTCTTCGTATACACACTTTGTTTCTTTATCTGGTTTCAGTTAAATGTTATAGTCAGTAGTCTAGCATAATAACAAAATACACTGGAAATAAAATGCTTTTTGCAAGAGAAACTTGGAGAACTACAGCATAACTCAAGAGCAATGATGCACAACGCCATTAGATATAACTAGCAAAAACTAATCAGCAGTGACTTTAAGCAGTTATTACTTATGATGTAGGTTATGACATCCTAACCTAATGATACATGGTCAATTTTTAGCATTATAAGTAAGCATCTGTATATAGTTTGCTACTGAAGGACAAACAGCACTACACAGCATGCATGTACCGCGACCACGTTTTTAGTTCAGAAACTACAGTGTGTCACTCTTACCTCAGATTTCTCCAGTTTATTTTGAGCATCAATCTGAGTGACAATTTCATTCATATTGGTCTCCAAAACCATTCCGCCCATGACCATTTCAGCCAATATATTATGGACCTAAAAAAGACCAAAAGAAAATCTGAAAAATGTAAAATGTCTTAAAAGCACCTGGACAGATGACATCTAGGTTCCTCAGTGCAGGAATACATATATTCTGTAAGTCAACTAATGTTAGCAATTTATTTAGAACCATTTGGGAACAAAGCTCATAACTTGATGTTTGCTTCTCCAGTATTGTCTTTGCTCACGGTTCTATTAGAAACTTACCAGCTATACAACTTTGCCTATCAATGCTAGAAGAAACTTTCAGGCTCACTTTTCTTTCAGTATGTGTTTTCTGTTCAAGGACTATGAATGTTCTAGGTAGCATCAATACCTCTAAGAAAGCAGGTTCTACAAGATGAAACAAATTGCTCACAAATAGGTGCGTAAAAACTACTTTGGGCTACATCTATGAAGGAAGAGAGACAGTGATGCTCACCCACCATGGGTACCAATACTAGGCTTACTAGTAGAATTAACATACCTGAGGTACACCACAAACAGGGAGTTGTCAGCATCAAGGACTAAGATTGACATCTAGGACTGAAGGACTACATAAACCAGCTTAGGACATAAATGAAATGGATATGTTTTAATATACCTCTTCCCTGCAACCCTGATTTAGGGATGCAAGCCCTGGTTCACAGATTTCTGCTTCAGAGCCTGTATTTGCATGTTATCTAAAGAATTTTTTTTTTTTTAAAGGCACACTTCCAAATATCTCCAGCTCAATGACTCCTGGAACACAGACTGTTTGTTGTTTCTTGCTATATAATGGAATTTTATGGCCTCTGTCAGATTTTACTTTGATTAATATACCTAATCACTTTTGAACCTATTATAATATTCTTGATATCTATGATAAAATGGGACAGTGGCATTCCATTTAATTATCAATCATGAGAAATACATTTTGCTTGTTTCGAATACACTTCCTGAAATTTTAGCTCACATCCTGCTGTTCTTTGTTTTTGACAAACACAGTTGTTAATTTTCTTCAGGCTCTTCAACACCTTTTTTAAAATAATTATTACTTCTGTGTCCAGTATCTTTATTTTTATATGCAAGCTATTCCACACCTTGGATCATGCATCTTAACTTTCTCTGTATTTTTTTCCTACTTTTAGTATGCAGTATGCAAGTCTAACACACAGTATTTAAAACTGTTTATAAAGCATGGACTGACACAGTAGTTTAATTATTTTTTGTCTTGCCCCATATTACTTCTAAAGCAATGAATTGTAGAATAACAGGATACAAAGAGAAATCGTAACTATGACCAATAATACATATTCTGTAAACTAATTATGTAAATACTGTAATCCATTTACTCCTTTCTCTTAAAAACACTATAAGAATAAAAGTTGGCCTAGATATGATCAGTAGCAAGATGTATTTTTAATATTAACTATTTTTCTTTTTCACAGCAAACATGTATTAATAAATACACATTACTTTCTCTACTTTTTCTAATGAAAGATTTCACTAATTATCTTCCTAAAGAAATAAAATATCTTCTGAATTAAAAAAGTATTACGTGGCAATACAGTGCCAAATACTAACAAAAGCATTCAAAATAGTGTTCAAGTGAAAGACTGCAGGCACATGGAATACACTTCTAACATTTATATTCTAGAAGAGATCAGACTGTTGAGAACATCAACTTCTCAAAACTGAAACTGCCATTTTGCAATAACAACTTTGAGTTGACTTACAAAAAATTAGGAGTCCTTCCTACTCCTGTTCCATGCCGTATTTAAAAGCATGAATGCATACTTTAAAAAATGTAGAGAAGGAATGCATCAAGAAAATCTCTCCCAGGAAAATTTGGCAAACACATTATATTGTCTTCAAGCTGCAATCTGTTCTGGTCAGGTAATAAACACTTGGCACATCTTCATGGTGGTACTCCCAAGGTTATTTCAGTACATGCCAAAAACTTGTGGAAAAATAAAAGTATCTCCTTACATCCCTAACTGAATATGTTTTAGTATTTCAGTTGTAAAAGACTTATACAATAGCTTTCTGTGATGTCTTTTCCAACAGAAAGCATTACACTCCTGGAGTGAGTGTGGAAACCAGTACAGGACCAAAATAAACCTCCACCACTAGAACATGTTTTGCTCCAGGTAAAGCACATTCAGCTGGTTGGTTGGTTATTTTCAATACAGTTAATCTCTAAACAAGAAGCCTAATTCTCTCCAGTCCAAACGACACTTCCCAACCCCCCAAGCCTCCATCTTCTGTATCACATAAGAAACAGTATCTCATTCTCCAAATGAATTCCTAGGACTATACCAATGTTCTTCTTGAGTAAGCATCTCTCTTGGCTCCAGGTTACTATAAGACATCAGTGGGTCCTGCATAATGACTGCATGATGAAGGTAAATGTTTCCTTACAGAAATGCAAAAATCAAAATGCTACTAAAGAGGCAAAAGCTGTTGAGATTACAGAATTTAACTCTTTTACATGCTATGTATTTTTTTTTTTTTTTTTTTTTTTACAAAAAAGGTTTTTCTTGGGTTTTTTTAGGCAGTTCTAGCAAAGGGATAGGGAAAAAAAAGTCACCTTCCACAACTCCAAGTACTGAAGACACAGATCATCTCTCACCCAAAAGTGAGTCAATCCTCACTTTTCTCTACACCAGACCACTCAAAATACAATTATTTGTAATGTTTCATCACAAAAAAGCTCTCACATAAAAGTATACACTACAACAAAGCCTCTGTCTAGAACAAACATCCAGCAGCAGTTGCAGTTTTTCCTTACCGCATATTTGAAATCTACTAACAAGCCATAAATATCTGATGAGAGAAAGTTCATGTGTTGTAATTCAGAAAACTCAATGCGTATCGCTTTTTGACAAGGTGACAAGACTTCTCTGTTACATCCAAGTGGTCAGCCCCTTCTTCCATGCACTGTAAACTTCTTTCTTCTACCCGAGCTCTTTCAGAAGCTCCCTGCTCAGCCATGCAGGTCTCCTACTTCCCTTGCTTGATTCCTCCTAGGGATACACCAATCCTCAGCTTGGAGAAAGTGATACTTGAACAACAACCAGCTCTCCTTAGCCCCCACACCTTTCACAGTCTTAATCCACGGAACTTCTTCAAGCAGTTTCTTGAAAAGGCCAAAGTTAGCCCTCCTGAAGTCCAGGGTTGCAATCATACTTATTGTTTTGTACACACGCTTCCTATGATCCTGAATTCTATCTTCTCATGATCACTAGAGCCGAGGCTGCCCCCAACCTTAACATCCCTCACCAGTCCCTCTGTATTTGTCAGTGTTTGGTCTAGCCGAACACCTTTCCTTGTTGGTTCCTCCACCACCTGAGTCAAAAAGTTATCATCAATACACTTGGACTGCAAATGCTTGGCTGTGTGACCTTCCCAGCAGATACCAGGGAAATGGAAGTCACCTGTGAGAACTAAGGCCTGTGATTGTGAGGCAACTCTCAGGTGTCTGTACAAGGTCTCATCAACTTCCCCATCCTGACCAGGTAGTCTGTAATAAACTCCCACAACAGTGTAACTCCTAACAGCGTACCCCTTAATCTTGACCCACAAGCTCTCAATTCACCCATCACCTGCCCCCAGGGAGAGCTCAATACACTGCAGTTGCTCTCTTACATAAAGAGCATCTCTAAGCTAGGTTCACACTGCTTTCCCCTTTCAGAAGGGGTCTGCACAGTTCCCCCAACACAGTCCTTTGGCAGAACCAAGCTCTTGGGAAGTTTCACTTCAAAAATCTTCCTGTTTTTTTCTTACAGTTCTACAAGAATACTAATGGACTTAAGCTGTACTGAATCAAATGTTATGTTGTAGTATAATATTAAGTCTTACAAACCAATCACATTGAAGGAAAAAAAGGCAGCAAAAAATAAATGGGGAAAAGAACTAATTAGCATTAGTTGTGAAGTTGCAGCTGATCTACTGGTAATAGCCTTGCATTACTGCAGAAGTTCAGCTTTCTGTACTGTATTCTTTTGTTGGCTTGTGCTCAAAAGTGCTTAAAAATCAATGCCATGCTCCATTTTTTTTTAACTCAAGATGCCACTGATCTTTTGCTTTGGAAATGAGTCATTTTTTGCTAAAATTTCTAATGAGTATTTAGGGTTCACATTTCCTTAGAGCTTGAAAATTCTAGCCTAAACATTTAATAGCAGTCTCATGCAGTTTTTCAGTGTCCTGGTTTGGGTTAAAACAGAACTAATTCTG
>VWZX01008034.1:1037-16710 GCA_013399015.1 Galbula dea
CTGCTGCTGAGACCTACTGCCACAGTATCAGCGGTGATGTAGTTACCATCGAGGGGGGCTTTGGGTTCGGTATTGGGTTCTGTACATATTTGTATATATTTCATTTAACATTATTGTTATTATTAAAGTAGTTTTAGTTTTATTTTCTAATCCTCAAGTCTCTCTGTCTCTCCCTTATCCCCTTTCCCTTCCCGTGGGGGAGGGCGAGGGGGGTAAGGGGGAAGCATCTGTCATTGGGTTGGTGGTCAGCCCAGCCTCGACCCTCGACACTAGTATTATCTAAAACATGATCCAGAGCTGTTGTTTCATAAAGTAAGTGCAGTTTAAATGGCATAAACTAGCTGAATCCTATAAGAAGTCCCAAAGAGGGATGGGGGCAGGAGATCTGTGGGGTTTTTTTTTGTTTTTGTTCAGCAACATGAAACACTTCATTACTATTTATATATATTTATTCCAGGTGACAGTAGTTACATTTAAAAATTTACAGGGTTAGGCAAAGAATACATTGTAAATACAATAAAAAACAACACTAGTGTAACAACTCTAAAATAAAATGAAGAAAAAGTTATTGATGAATCTACTTTCCTCACATTTTCCTGTATTTCACACCGTAATGTTTTTGTGATTTGTTTGTTGTTGGTTTTGGTGGTTTTTTTTTTTACCATAATAATAATAAAATCAAAACAACATGATTAAATGAGTATCTATTCTCAGAATGGATCTTTTTTATATATCACATCAAAAGAGATCTCAAGAATTCAAGTCTTTCTGATCAACATTCATTCTTTCAGGCTTTTTGATGACTAGATGGAAAATATCTTAGATTTGTTTTACCAAATTTTATATAAAGACATAATAAAGTCAAAAGACTTCATTGTGCATTAAGCAAAGGCACATGGAACATGGCTGTGTATTGAAAATATCAGGAAATGGCATGCACTTTATATCTCATGGTAGGATTTATTTTCCCTGATGCCACCTAATGATTCATTTATTATGGAAGCAGACATATTAGACAGATCTCTTCCCCAGTTTTCTTGCAAAAATGCATCAGGAGGATTTTGGAAACCATCACATCCTCTTACGTAGCCATGACAATTATAAAAAAATCCCTATGTAAATACAACTTATATTAGGAAAAGGCAGACAAACATGCACCCCTCCAGAAAATATCACACTTTTGCAAGTGCAAACTGCATCTTCCCATGGATGGACTAATATATCGTTGATGCAAAACTTTTGATGGTCCAGACTAACCACCTGCTCCATCAGTCTGCAAGATTTAACAGAACACTTGAAATCACTTCTAACTTAATAAGCCTATTTTCCATGTGCCTTCATTTTTCTGATCTAATACTATGAGACTAATAAAATTTGTGAGAAGGACCAGTTTCTAGCTTCATGTTTTGCAAAGTACTGTCCATCTTTATCAATCAGCCTGAATATCTTAGCTTCTACTAAACCAAATTACACAGTGCATTTATTCTAATGCTTCCAAATGTAACTGCAGTGGTCACAGTGCAGACCGTGATTATTTTAAAAACATCTACTCAACTGGCCTGATTTATGCACACTCATCAGGCAAAGACTCCCCTTAAAGTCAGCTGAAGGATTCTCTGACAAAAAACTGCAATATAAGTTCAATTTCTAATGAGGTGAAATGCTAGCCCCATTGAAATTAGTAGAAATTTTCTACTGGTTTTAATAGGGCTAGGATTTAATTTCTTAATGCCCTTGAAATATTACTTTGAAGAAAGAGATTTACAGTATGTGGATATAGGAGGAGACAAAATATATTAACAATAGAAATAATTGATAATAAATATGTTTCAATTTGTAAAATAACTGCCAAATGTAATCCCATTTCATTGAAGTTAAGATTGGTCCTCCATTCAACTCTAGAAGCACAGATAAAATAACCTAACAATCCTGCAAAAACACTAAAACATGCTGTGAACTTAAAACTATGTTTATTTCTGCCTGAATTATTTTGTCCTAATACTGTTAAAAATAACACTAAAGAGAAGTATCGCTGAAAGGTTTAAGATTTCATTTTCTCTGCTTAGTTATTTTTTGCAATAGAAACACTGAATAAAGTTTCACTGCCTTTACTTGAATTTATGTTGTATATTACCTTCAACTTTTTTTCTAAATGAAATCTGAAAATTCAGATGTTTGGTTAGAAGCATGTAAAACAAAACCCCAAACCCTCAGATAAAACAATGTGTGAAGGGTGGAATTTCCTATAGACCTTCCTTACCAAACCCCACTTGAGGGAGGGAAGCAGCACAAATGCCTGGGGAAGAACCTGCCACCAAGCCTGCAAAACCACTGCACACTAAAGCCACTGGACTTCCAAGGACTCTTAGAGTACAATTCTAGGAGCAGATCCTTTAATTCTGCATTTACTGAATTGTCAGTTTGACATTTACTGACATTTAAATTGAGTCTTTATATAAGGATTTATTTCTTTTGCGCAAAAAATGCTAACAAAAGTACCTGTGTTTCACCTGCTACTAAGTCCTGACTGCAGTCATTTGTTCAAGTGCTCCCATGCAGAAACAGCTGCCACATTGAAAAAATATAATTCAATATTAAAAATGGCAATATAGGAACTTGAATAGGCCAGTTGGGTTTAAACTGGCACCATCTTCCCTGGAATTACACCAGTCTACACCAGCTGATCTGACTTGATGCATTTGCTCTTTCAAAACCATAAATAAAACTCTAGTAAAACCTAGGGCAATTAGAGGAACTCTAAATTATCATGTGATTCTCCACATCTGTGCAAAACTCCTACTGATTTCTCCTCTACTTGCTAAATTTGGTGATTTGAAAGTAATTTGTTGTGAGCATAAGCATACATTCAAAATATAATTTTGGGCTGGAAAGTATAAAAGTTTCCTTCTGATAATCTTAAAACAGTCTTAAATAAGGCCATATTTCTTTAATGAAATACGGAATGGATGAGATTAAAATTTATGTTAAAATTTCAGCTGAAGAAATTTTAACTCCCTGAAAGTTTCTAGTCAAAGTCCTTTGAAAATAGGAGCTTATAATGGAAAACATTAGAAACTTAATTGCAGCCATATAATATAGCAAAAATATTTCCAGGGGAAAAAAAATGTATTAGGAATCTGTTTTCTCAAAGAGATGCCAAAGGCTGTCAGACACATTTAAAATACAGACTCATCACTAGTTTCGCTATCTGAAGGCTGGTTTCTTCAGTGCTCAGCATCTTTCAAATTCACAATACTAAGCAAGAAGAGATGTTCCTGTTTAATTGCACAGCCTGTCAAATCCTTCAGCAGGCAGGAACCCGAACAACAGAAAGGTGAAGTTCCCCTCTCAGCTCCTAGAAGGAGAAATACACTTCTTCATGTGGAAAACAAGCTAATAGACCAGATATTCAACTATGTAAATCAACAAACACTTTTTATTTCAAAGGAGCTGACTTATGACAGCTGAAGATCTGGTTCCAGGTTTGAGGCAAGTGAAAAGAGTGACCAAACAAAATAATATTTACCATTTACAAAACCATTTACGACCATTGGTTCTTAACACTAGGTATCATTTGTGGGGAAATTAAGTTAAAATTATATCTAATATGAACTATTTCCTCAGTCTTCTGGGTGCCTTAGAATAATTTTATCCTAGAAAGAGTACAGCTTTAAAGACTGTATGCTCTACTGCTATAAACCTCTGCTTGTTCTTTCATGTTCATAGCTACTTGCATTGAAAAAAAAAATTAATATAAATGGATATAAACGTCTGACAGTTTTTCATTTGTGCCTATAGTAACAAAATACAATTTTTTATCTATTAAGACACTGAATGATTTCAATATTTTGGTTAAGAGATTACCCAACCAAGACATTGAACACTGGCAAAAATTTCACTAGCTACATCCCTAACAAAGTTATCATCCATCTATGAGATCAGTACATAAAAATCTGTTTCAGCCTGAGAGATAAATAAGTTCAATTGATCTCTTTATGCAATTTGTTTTAAAATA
This sequence comes from Galbula dea, assembly GCA_013399015.1. Classification (NCBI taxonomy): domain Eukaryota; kingdom Metazoa; phylum Chordata; class Aves; order Piciformes; family Galbulidae; genus Galbula; species Galbula dea. The sequence goes on from VWZX01008034.1 coordinate 5,053, forward strand.
TCTAATTGCTCCATATATACTAGTTTATAAAAAGGATTAAGGGCATGCTTACAGACACACTGAGTTAAGTGACTCTTACACATTAAAAGAAAACAGTCACTGCAAAAAGCTGCTTCTGCATGCATGGGTAGACTTGTAAAGTTATGCTTTAAAATCTGCTGCTCTTATCGTCATAAGGGTGTATATATATAGCTCAAATCTATGAACACCATAAGGATCTGATTTTTTTTTATATCAGCAAATAATCTTTCCTGAAGGATCTTAAATTTCAAGCAGATGTGGACAAGTTTATTAAATTGCAATAAAACATAACTCATTTAAATTTTACCTATAGTTAAGTTAAAAATATACACAATGTCAGACAAGGGAGTTTTCTTACAAGTTCAGATCAAAAGCTTTGTATCAAAATTATGCATGAAGGTGATCTGCAAAGAATTAATTCCAGTACTTAAAATTTATCTCCTGTCATAGTCTTTCTAACAGTTTCTCTGAAAATAACACAGCTCTCTAACCCAATTGTTTTTTTAAAATGAAAGCATCACATACTTTAAAAATAAAGTATCTCTAGGCCAAGAATGTTAAAACATCAGTGTTAGTATTATACTGATAACAAAAAGCACTTTTTGAGTTCTTCTCACGGGTTTGATCCAAACCCCCATATAAAATGATGGAAAAACTCAGATATCTTCAACAGAAGATACAGTGGTTATTTACAACCAGAAAAAAAGGAATTACACTAAATTAGAAAAAAGTGACTGTGGTTTGAAAAGCAAAATAACAGAGCTAAAGGAGACCTATAGTGTTCTCTTAAATTATGTCTATGCAAACATTTTCAATTTCCATTTTTAGAATTTTGATTTAATTTGCATTAGAAACTTTTAGTAAGTTCCAGCTGATGATAAATATACATTTTTGGTAGCTATGGAGAAGTTAGTTCACATGAAGAAAGGTCTTAATGGAGAGGTGACCAAAAAATCCATGTGTACTGATAATAGTAAGAATTAAATAGTTTTCTAATATATAGTTTAAATTAATCCTACTTTAAATATCAGTTTCAAGCCTACCTATTCAGGATAACTATCAGTATAAAAAAAATCCACACCATAGGAAGCTATTGCATTACTTAAATGAAATTAATGTTCTGGCATTCCCCATCACAAGTAAATAATGAATTCAGTGGCATTAAAATGTGTTTCTGAAGCAGCTCTTGCTGTCTGATGCAGATCAGCAACCCATATCTTCAGACTACCACAGTTTTTATTAATCTGACTGTCAAGCCTTCCTTTAAATTCCTGTGCCAAAAATCAATCCATCCACTGACAGCTGCTTATCTTAGGACTGACACAACTATTTTTATTCCAGTGTGAAAGATACCATTTGATTTTATATACAGAAGGAAGCAGCAGTGCTTTGTGTGCATAGGTCATGCACGTATACACAGTTGAGTGTGACACGGGCTCCCCAGGGAGGCTGTCATGGCCCCTACTCTCACGGAATTTAAGCAGCACTTAGATAAGGCACTTAGGCACATGGTGTGACTATGGAGTTGTCCTGTGCCTAAACATGAGTTGGACTAGATGATCCTAATGGGTCCCTTCCAACTCTGGCGATTCTGTGTGTGATTCTGTGTGTGATTCATCTCGCCTTATTTTAGCCTAAATTGTTTATAAGGGAGGTTTAGACAACTAATGGAAGAGAGAGACGCTACTAGGAAGTATCCTCTGTAGGTGCTTATCTCTTCCCATTGACTCAGAAGGAGATCCACAGAACAGTAAACTAGACACCTAAAATTAGAGATGACTTTCATCCAAACCAAACACACATATAGGTATACATTTGCATATTTGTGAACACAATATAAGACAGCTTGCTTCCATAAATATGCCATATGCAACACAGCAGTGACTAATAAAAACTCTGGACATAAAACAAACTGCTAAATGGGAGACCAAAAAAAAAAAAAGTCAGTTGTGCACATTTGTTATATATAGCTAAAACTTTAGGATAAGCTTATTTATTATTTCTGCCTAAAAAGGAAGAAGAAAGAACATGTGACATGTTCAAGCTGCAAAACTTGGGAATAAATAGATAGTTAAAGAAATGTTATGGGACCATATCTAGCCTTGTTCTCTAAGGTACTTTACATCTTTAAATATAAACTTTATTTCCTTATATCAATGTTTTAACATGCAAAAAAAGCATTTTGATAAATACTCTGAATGCTCCTGTAGTAGCAAAAATAGGTTTACTGATTGTGAGGTATCTAAACAAGGATTCTAAGTAATATTTTCCCAAGTTTGGTGAGGAAAGCTTATGGTGTTCCCCACACACCTTTAAAGGTGTTTGCATGTGTGTGCTGGCACATGCACATGGGTATACTGTGGAGTTTTTTTAAACTACATATATAATCTCTATAAATTTAAAAAAAAAAAAAAAGATACCATGGTAATAAAACCCAAAAAAGAAAAAACAAGCAAACATACACAAAGAGAAAAGGAAATCTTGTTTTTAGCATAATCTGAAGTATTATCAAGATTGCAAAGATTGGATTTTCTTTTTAAGTTTATGATTGATTCAGATCATGTTCTGCAATATTCCCATTTTCTGGAAAGATAGGTGGAAAATTATTAAAAGTCACTGGAAACTCTAGTGTAGCAGCAACGTTTTGATAGCCCACGTAAGAATTATATGACTGCCGTGGAAATACTTGGCTATCAGGCATCTGTATGAAAGCCCCTGACTGCATGGCAGGGAAGATTATTTGACCAGCTAGATGAATTTTAGGTTCCCTGGGCTCCAGCTGTTGCTTGCTTACTTCATCTGTGTCAAGACGGGTTAGCTTTTCTATCCACGTGCGAAATTTCTCTTCTGTCTGCCTCTGCATCTCAGCAAAGCAGTTCATGGCCTCTTCCAGGACATTGCCTATGCAGTTCCTATCCCACACGGTGCCCCTGTCAAGCAATCCTGGTATTTCCCTGGTCGCTCCTCCAGATTCCCCAGCACGACTGAAGCCAGCTTTAAAGACATTGAGGCCATTTGATGAGACATCATTAAGTAAGAACATAATATTGTTCATTAAGGCATGTTAACTCAGGAAAACAAACTTTTCTAATTGTGTCTTTTGGATATGACAGTAGAGTGAAATTAGCAAATATTAAGCAACATTAAAAAAATAATAAAATAAAAAAAATAATAAAACAACATTTAAAAAATACCATTAAAAAACCAAACCAAAAACATTTTACACTGACTGAGGTTATAACAGAAATTTTGGCTTCAAAATTATTTTTATTCTAGAATTCTCAGACAATTATGTCACAAAGGTTTTTTGTTTCTTTTATAAATAAACCAAACATTATACAATAACATGTTTACTTCTGTTAAGCTGTGATCCAAAATATTGCTGTTTAATTGATAAATCTGAATAATTATGCATATTTTCCATACTTGAACCCTTTTATAATGGAGTGTTAAACATAGACAAGATTGTACACAAGACAACAGATAAAAAGCTGATATAGCGATTGCAGCATCTAAACTAGCCAAGCCCAAAGCTCCTGGTCTAATTTTGGAAAACACACTAAACACCAATGCAGAGAATACACAGCACAAACATATATACACAAACATGAAAAGATATGTGAATGCTATGATAATACATAAGGTGAAAGCAATCTCTATTAGGTCTGATGGACACAGCTACATCACGGGGGTAATCCACATGACACATAAGAGTGATCAACCTCATACCAACTTGAAATGTGCCCTTCATCACACAAGCCACCAGCTGTGCAGCTTTTATAGCATAATTCTAGGTAAGGCAGAAAACAGCATAGCTGGAAGGAAATTGTTCTCCTTCCTTCTAGCCATCAAAAAGATGGCTAAAACAAGTGGGATTATCAGGAAGAACTTTAGCATTAAGAAGAGAAGGTCATCCTCATTATCTTACTCTATGTATCAATAAGAAAAGGCAGTGATATCTATATTTTTAAGTTTAGAGTTCACTCAGGAATCCTCTAGGAAGCAATAAAACCCCAAGCAAACAAGGCTCTGTACCTGTTTGAGGAATAATAAACAATGTGTGCATGCCCTCCAAACACACAAGTATTACCTTATATAATTCTAAAACAGAATCACAGAATGTTACGGGTTGGAATGGACCTTGAAAGATCATCTAGTCCAAAACAAGACAAGCATCACATCAAACTACACAAAGCAGCTACAGAACCTGACAGTTTATATGTAAATGTGAAACTTGTGGGATCCTCTAGCTTAAGAATAATAGAAAATATCCTAAGAATGAAAGAAATCATTGTACAATCTAAGCAAATTTTTACTAATAAAAACATAAGGCACTAAACCTTTATTGATATTTCACTGTGTACATGAAATTACAGTATTACTTAAACAATACATTCTTTTTAGGAGCTATTTGAATGAGGTATACGTAAGTCCATCAATAACAGATAAACAAAGCCAAGGATTCTTCTCTTATTTCCAAGCAGTAGTAATGCTACCCATTGGGGGCCAAAAACCTTCTATAAAGACCCCTTCTTTTTAAGCCTTCTCTCCCACCTGTTTATCATCAGGCTGGAAATTCAGCATTCAGGTCCTCTGCTCAAAAATAAATTATAACAACTAATTTACATCTCTCCAACCACATTTTAAATAAAAGTAATTAAGTAAAATGGTACCTTTTTCTTAAAATGTGGTTCCTTTTGTATATTCAATGTCTTTTTCCTCCCTGAAAAAAATATTCCTTCTGTTCATATATTCCTGGTGTTGAACATCCAATATGATTCTGTTTATTTGTCTTTAGTAAGGGATCTTATCCTAAGATTGAGTAAATTAATAGCAGTTGTTCTTACTATCAGACACCTTTAAGTGATGTTGAATAAGCTTTAACTGTAATTCAAATAAAAACTACTCATGGTGATATGTGAGACAATCTAGCTAGGCTTTTAAAGTTAAGAATGAACCAGCAAGGTCAGAGTTGACAAAATTGTTTTGAAGAGACTATGTATTGAAATATATATTACTCTGCAATACTATTTTTAAAAGTCATCATTCACAGTGTATTTACAATTTACAGTAGTAGCAAATCAATGTTTCAAATGCTTCTCTTGTAGTTCTTATAACAAGCCATATCCAATCTTTTCTTTACTGGCAGCCTTCAGGGTTCAAAAGAAAATCAAGACTAAAAATGCATTTTTATTATATTAAAAATGCTAGCATTTATCTAATTGTTCCTATTGCTATATAACTTACAGCTCTATAGCTTTTGAAGTTACACCAAGTTAAAAGATGAAGAAATTTGCAATCACAAAGGAGTCAGAATCCAAGAAGTCCTGGTTTGGGTTAGAACAGAACTAATTCTGTTCAGTGATTTTACTTTTTAGTTGAAGCTCCTCTAAGAAACTGCACTTTCTGAAACTAACAGCATGTTTTCATAGACACTGCCAGCTCCTAGCAGTAGAAGGCTTAAATTTTAGATTTACTACCAGGGATTGGTATGCAGAGCAAGGTCACTGCTAAATCTTGTGTCTCAGGTTGGGGGGTGCAGAAAAAAAGGCTGCTCCTTCAGGGAGGAGCAGACAGGTCAGGTGACCCCAAACTGACCAACTGAAGTATTCCATCCCATATACGTCATATTCGATATATAAACTGGGGGTCAGTTCCCCCTTGCTAGATTGTTCTCGATTGCTTGATAGTTTTTTCGTTCTTCCTTCTTTTCCTGCTCTTCGGTGATCCCTAAGTTCCTGTATCCAGTATCAGGATCCAGCCCCTGAGCTTGACTCCTCTGCTGCTGAGGCCTTCTGCTGCAGTATCAGCGGTGACGTAGTTACCATCAAAGGGGATTTGGGTTCGGTACTGGNTCTCGACACAAGACAACACCTCCTGCAAAACAGCACCTAAAAAAATGCACTAATGCTGTCTCTTTATGGGATCTATTAAGTACTATCTCTAATAATAACCAAATCAAAAGTTATTTAATTTAGGAAGTCTGATAACACAAAAAATTAAGAAGATATGCTGCATCTTCATTCTAATTAGAAATGGTGGATTCGTCCATGACGTTATGCTACCCGGCATTTCCAAATTACTATCTTACAACAAATCTCTCTTAACAGACTTTAGTTTTCCCTGTTTTCATATAACTGTCATTTTGAGTTACCTCAACCAAATTCATCCCTTGCAAAGTCCTCTATCCGAGGTCTATGCACAATTCTTAGGAGGAAGTAACCTGACTGAGAGCCCCTCACACAGTGTGCCACTCTCTTCAGATTACTGAATATTAAAAAAAATATTTTCATTTTTTAACAGTGAGCTGCAACACCGTTTTCAACATCAATACTCAATTTTTTAACAGATTTTTTGAAAGCCTAAAACATGAGTTACCCTTATTTCCATTCAGATTTTTCCGACTTGTAGAAAGCACAATGATGGCGAAATGCCATTATTTTTGTATTATATTTGTGTAGTGGTTTTGCCCAGGCCACTTCCCTGGTGGCCAGCTTGTAACCAGCTTGTAACCAGGGAAGTGGTCAGAAGGTCCCAGTATTCCATGCAATTCCACGTCACCAGCAGTATAAATAAGGAGAGCAGAAGCCGGCTCGCTCTCTTCCCTCCAGTGGACTCAGAGACGCAGCTTCTCTGCTATCGGTCCTGCCCGTGTGGGGGAGTGAGGCCTGGTAGGCCTTGTGGAGCAGCGGTTCCTGCACTTTGACAATAGTAGCAGTAGTGAGATTTATTTTCTTTAACTCGCATATCTGTTTTGGTCTCTCCTCTCTGTTTTCTTTTTCCCTCGTCCCTTTTTCCCTTCCCTTCTCCCTTTCCCTTTCCCTTCCCCTCCCAGGGGGGTGTTTTGGGGGCTCCCTTTACTTTGTATATGGTATTATTTAGATATATGTACTAATCTCTAATATAATTTAATTATTTTGGACTCTCTAATTGTCCTATAGTGTTTTTCATTACTCTGAGAAGGAAGGGAGGGGGGGAAGAAAGCTTACACTGTGGGTTTGGGTATTTGGCAGAAAGCCAGGTCCAAACCATCACAGTTTTAATTTTTAAAAACCCCTTCCTCCTTCCAAAGAAAGTGTTTACACAGAAATAAATATTGATTCCCAGACTTGCTCTCATGCCAATTTCATTCAGAGTTAATTTGCATGGTCACATTTGAAATTGTTTAAAGAAAATCTTTCAACAGTAGCAGGTCTAGCAGAACCTTTTTCAGAACTCAAAGATCATCCTCTTATGCCACAAATGCTATCTGGTGTTTGTTTAAGAATTATACAATCCTAAATGCCAACAGACGGGCTCGTTCATTAAAAGATAAGAAATTGCTCCTCATCTACAGTAATTCAAAAATCATGGTTCCCTGAATTAAAGGGCCCAAGATTATGACTAATCAGGTCAGTGAAAAGATTCTCAGTAGCACCCATGAAGTTTAGATTGAACCTGTATTTTCAGGTGTAAACTAACACTATATAATGAATTCAGAATAACATAACAGATTGTGCTTATCTCCTACTAAGCTTACAATATTTGTATTGAAATATCACCAGTAAGATCTCAATTCTTTACTCTTCAGTCTTTCCTGAGAAGAAAAACAAGCCTGCCAGTATTTTAATCCATATTTGAGTTCAACGGAGAGAACTGACTCTCTATTGCACAATTACTTGGTTCACAACTTCATGGCATTATTATGTATTTCACTGAACATTTTCCTTACTTTACTAATTTAGCCAAACATATCTCAGAGTCAGTGATGTGGTTGGTTTGAAAAAAATAAGTACACTATTAAAATGGAAGAGATTTAGTTACACAGCATGAAAGACTACCCTATTCTCAAATATGGCACTATAATTTTCAGACCACACACAAGCAAACTGTCTTCTGTATTGCTACATGTGTCGATATAAAATTAAGAGCCAAAGTATGTATAACCTTTGTACATGAAGGCCACATTAACTGTCACTAAAAATTTTAGATCGTCTCTTTTGGCAAAACTATTTTTCAGATAACAGACATTTGAAACATCAGTCCTAATAATAAGATATGTTGAGACAGTAACCAACACTACAGCTGATGTTTCCAAATGCAGTAAGACTAAGGCGGACACAGGCTACCTGTAAAGCTCTTCTGCATCAATGCGTACAGACTTTTTTCAAAAGTAAAGGCAAAAGGTTTTTCATGCTTATGTCCTTCTGACAGGTGCACTGTAGTTTCTTGACATTCAAGTTCAAGTATCAAGTCAAACCTCTTAGCTTTTGACTGTGTGCAGAGGACATTCACAGGTTGAATTTCCAGTAATGCTTTTTGGTATCCTGTACTATTTTCTAACTACATGTTCATTCCCTAAATTTTGAGGATATTCACTGCTGAAAATATTTTAAATAATTAATCTAGCAAACATTAGTTCAGCAACTTAAGGCTAATTGTTGTAGTTTTCCTTTAAATGTTCTTGCTCTATGTAAGCTGATATTTATCTCAAAAAAAATTCCAGCACAAGAGGCAAAAAGGCATGTAACCCAGTAAAAATTGGCAAACAAAAAAGTTTATTTTTATGTGATTTTATTTTTGATTGCCATAGGATGACAGTTCTATAGTATAATATGCTGCAAGAATAATTCACACAAAATTCTGTCCACAGCATTTGGACTAATAAAATGTAAAAGACTCAGCAGACAAAAATATTTAAGAATTAATCTTTCTTTTGCTAATAAAATAATGAGAAGGCCCCTATAATTTGCTGCCTCCAATCTTAACACAGATGTGCCAGAAAATTAAAAGTATAGAAATTATGGATGCTTATGACATAGGAAAATGGTAACAACTTTGTCAAAAATGTTGAAAATTTAGGTGTGGATATAGCTTGGGCACCTGCACCAACAAATTCGTATTTATGTCCTAAAATAGGTGACCAGCTTCAATCTGCAAGAATTTACAATACGGCTAAGTAGGCTTGTCATGCACTGAAATGTAGAGCTGAAAGCACAGCATAAGTGCAATAATGAACAGGGCCTTAATGTAACATAGGCAAGAGGTGTGCCAGGTTATTTGTAACACAGCTGCTGAGCTGTGGTCTTGATATAGTAAAGCAAAGCTGGCCACACGAGAATGTATTTATTAGATTATCACCATCTAATGGGATTTGACAGCATTGACAGGTGTTCATATAGGCTTAGAAAGATCTGAAAATTCCAGAATTCAAAGATAGTACTTCTTCCAATTTACCATTTCTATGCTTTGTTGGTGTACAAAAGTGCACTGAAACCTCAGAATAGATTCTAAAATTTGCCTGTCTTGTTAACGTACAGCAGTCTTCAAATTTACAGAGCTGCAGTTCCCCTTGTTTTTTCTCAAGTGTCACTCATCTAATTTAGCATGACAGTTGAGAAACAATATCAGACGCATTACAGTTCAGTTTAAAAAACATCCTCTACCTGGTATCTCTGCAGTGATTGTCTTGCTGCTCCCTGAAACCTCTTCATCATCTGATGATGAACTTGTGCTTGAGTCACACGTCAGGTCACTATCACTGGTACTGCTGTCCTGCAGCAGGTTGTACTTCTTGCGAGCAGCTGCCTCCCGTTTCTGTCTTAAGAGCCGGATTCTTTCTTTGTGCTTTTGGCTTCGATGACCTTTTACCTTGGTAACTCGACCATTCTGCTTATCACTAGATTGCCGGTTTTTCTTGGCAGCCATTGCTGAAGTTTCACTTTCAGACCTGGATCGCCTGGATTTCCTCCCAACTGCAGCTTCAGACACTGCAGAAGGGTCTCCCTCTGCAGCAGCTTCAGCTTGACAGGGCTCGTTTTCTTCTGTGGAAGACAATGTATCTGAGTCAGCCAAATGCCCACTGGAAGAAGGGGAAAACATGAAATGATTAGAAGAGTCACTCTCATAAATTTGACCACCTGTTGGCTTATCACTCTCTGCAGATGCTAGCTGAGACTCTGAGGAGTCTTGCCTCAGTTCCATCAATAAGCAAGGCATTGAAGAGAGCACAGCAGAATCTGCTGCAGCAGGCATGTTGTCTTCCTGAGTTTGTCTCTCGAGTTCTATAGGTCCATCTTCATCAGGAGCAGTCTCTTGCTTTTCAGAAGTCTTTGGTAGAACTTCTGAATCAACAAGTTCTTCTGCTTTTCCCACTACCTCCATCTTCATTTCAGAACACTAAGGTCCTCCTGGTCTCAAAGCATAGAGCACATGGTCTAGCAGACTGGGTGAACTAGATATGGACTTCAGCAACACAGTAGCCTGCACAAGAACAGAAAAGTAAGAATAATTTACCCAAATAACTCACTCAGTCCTGCTCTTCACAGTAGTACCAAAACAACTCATTGCTTTCAGTGAGGCAGTGTGGTTCAGTATCATATTGGTTTTCTTTATTTACTTTTTCCTAGTGAACTCGTCCTGTTACACCAAACTATTCTTCCTTTTACATACCCATGAAAGGGGGTAATGAAATCACTGTAAAAGTGATTCACTTCAAGAATAATTAAAACAGATCAAAAATTAAAAAAAAATTATAAACTCTTACTTTATAAAACTTAAATCAACATATTATAAGCAACATGTGATAAACTTATTTATCTAGAATTTTAAACATATTTTAATGGAGAATTTTAGCCCTTAAGAACAATGCCAGCCTGAAAATTCCCAGACTTGGTAGTCATCTACCTGGACAAACCAGAATATAGTTCACTTCCCATATCTATGAGAAATCTACTTTCAGTTGAACAGGACCTCAACCTTATAAAATTACAATGTTATTATGGAAATTTTAAAACTTACGGTACCAACATAACATAGGAGAAATGCAGTCACTGAGCAGAAACCGAGCAGCTGCTAAACATTACAGAGCAAGACTACAAACATCTTCCTTTTCCAGTGGAACTGCTCTGCCAGTAGATCTTACATACCAAAGACATAACTACAAGAAGTGTCATGAAGTGATACTAAATTGTGAGAGACATGGGGTTTACAACATCTACAGGCAAGGTCTTTAGAAACATTAGCTATGTGTAAAACAGATTTGTTCTCAGTAGAGAACCACCATGCTGGTGAGTCATAGAATCACAGAATGGTTAAGGTTGGAAGGGACCCTGATGTCATCAAGTTGAGATGATAAACCAACCAAAAAAAAAACCCGTAGAAAGTTGGTAGTGTGGCTGTGCCCCTCCTGCTTGCCCCGCCTGCGCGAACTGCCTCGCAAACTGCTTTGGGTCCTGTATGTGTTTATATATGTTTCATTTATTATTGTTACTATTATTAAAGTAGTTTTAGTTTTGTTACCTTTCAATCCAGAAGCTTCTCTTTAACTGGCGTGGGATAGGGTCGGGGAAAGCCCCTCTAACCACGACAAGGACCCTTTGGGATTTTTGGAATGAGTGGTGGTTGACCTGTGTGTTGCTATTGTTGATAAGATTGTTAAGTTCTGTATGATTGTGTGTGAATGAGATATACAGATAAGTACAAAGTGAGTGCGGAGTTCTGATTTGTGGGAAACAGCCAGAGACAGAATCACAGAATAGTTACAGTTGGAAAGGACCCTCAAGATCATTTAGTCCAACCGATAGCCCTACACTACTCTTACCCCTAAATCATCCCCTGAAGAAACACATCTATCCTCTTCTTAAAAACCTCCAGGGA
>VWZX01008040.1:0-13414 GCA_013399015.1 Galbula dea
AACTTCACTGAGAGCAGCAATGTCGATGTTGAGACGAACCAGCTCATGAGCAATTAGGGGAGAACGACGCTCAGGACGTCCGCTATCTGCAGAGTCGAGCATGGTTCTAATATTCCAACAGGCTAGAGTTAACTTGGGTACACCTTTGGAGGCAGGTGCATGCCTTTGTCTTTTGATCTTTGTGCGACCGCATTGGAAGAAGATGCCCGTCGGCCTGTGGTGGACCAACGAGGTGAGGGTGGAGATGAGCTTTGTTTAGGCCACCTTTTCTAGGCCCCTCTCCAAGTGGAGCAAGCAGTGCTGTCCTTAAAAAGGCTGCTTGGTCGTTCAGAGTGCTGCCCCATGAGACTGTCATCTCCGGTCAGTCTCAAATGACCAATATCCTGAACCGCCTGCATGCAGGTTTGGGTCTGCAGCTTCCAGTGCACCTTTCACCTGCCGTTTCAACCTTCGCCCATCGCTACAGGGCTTTTTGCATATGGTAAAGCCTTCAAGTCTGCGCAATGGATTTTTTAGGTGAGATACAGTATGCTCGGAACTGAACCCACCCTTTAATCCTAAGGTTCCACCATCCTCATTAAAGGCTATCCCTTGGTAAACCCATGCTGACTGCTCCCAATGACCCCCTTATCCTTGATATACCTGAAGGATGAAGTGTTCCATCACCTTTCCTGGGATGGAGGTGAGGCTGACCAGTCTATAGTTACCTGGCTCCTCCTTCTTGCCCTTTTTGAAGACTGGAGTGACATTTGCCTTCCTCCAATCCCCAGGCACCTCTCCTGTTCCCCAGTACTTAACAAAGTTGATGGAGAGAGGCCTGGCAATGACTTCTTACAGCTCCCTCAGCACCCGTGGGTGCATCCCATCAGATGCCATGCATTTATGGATGTTCAGATGGCTGCTCTGTAACCCAGTCCTCCTCAACTAAGGAAAACTCCTCCTTTATCCTAACATCATCTAGGGGGTCAGGGATCTGAGGGTCCTGAGGACAGTATCTGAGAGTATAGACAGAGACAAAGAAGGCATTCAGTAACTCCACTTTTGTATCTTCTGTCACCAAGGCACCCACCTCATTCAGTAGGGGGCCTACATTGCCCCTAGTATTAGTTTTTTAGGCAATGTATTTGAAGAAGCTCCTCCTATTGTCTTTGATCTCCCTTGCAAGGTTAAATTCCAGAGAGGCCTTAGCTTTCCTAGTTGCCTCCCTACAACCTCTGAAAACAGTCTTATACTCTTCCCATGTAGCCAGCCCCTTCCATCCATGATCTGTAGACTCTCTTCTTCCACTTCAGTTTGCCCAGCACTTCTCTGCTTAACCATGAGGGTCTCCTGGCCCCCTTCCTCTGTTTTCTACATGTTGGGATGTTCTGTTCTTGAGCTTGGAATAAGTGGTCCTTGAATGTTAACGAACTCTCTTGGGCCCCTTTATCTTCTACTACCCCGATCAAGATCTCGCAGAAACAGTTGTCACTTGATATATTGATCAGGAAGATAACAATATTTAGCATTTTCCTTAGAAGTTACCTGGAGATAGAAAAACTAATATACAAGTGGTAAAAGTACATCCTAAATATATCTGCTGAATTCCAGCCTGTCAGAAGGTACTTTTATGCATAGATTTACAGTACTTTATCCCATGGTTAGATTACCTTCCCAAACAGTCTCTGACCATTACCTTAGCTGAGCAGCCATATGCTTATTATTCAACAAGCAAATGTGCAAGTGTTTTGGGCTTTTTTTCATTAAAAATGTCCACCAAAACAAACCAAAACAAACACCCAAAACCCCCCAAAAAATCAAATCAAACAAAAAAAAAATGAAAGTAAAAAAATATTCCCTGATTTATTTCTTGTATTGAAAAAGGTTTTCTTGTTACATATAAATAGTATTCAAACAGTTCCCAATATTTAACACCAAGGCTTGAAATTAAAAAGGATATTTAACTTTTGAAATATTAGATTACTCTAGTAAGAGGCCTACAGATTATTTTCTCATCTTCTATCCTCCAAGTCCACTGAAAAAAGTAGTTTGCACTGGTCTTACAGGGAGACATAATGTTACAGAAATTTATAAAGCTTTGAACTTTCAAAAGTCATTACTGTCCATATTGCTTTCGGTTCAACTTAGAGTTATGCTCCGATCATAAATTAATTAAAATATGGAAGAGATGCAAATTCCGTTGCTTAATCATAAATATTTAATGCCACTTTAGACTTCTTGGGGTATCTAACATACCTTCATGGACCTGACAGGTGTGACATAAGATACAAAGTGACATGTATAGGTGATCTGGCTACTTCAAAATGTGAAAAGGATGTTCAATGGAATGTTAAAGAGAAATACATAGCATTCTGGCATTTCTTGCCTAAATTCTGCGTGTTCAAAACTAGTCTGGTCCTCTAAAGACCATGGGAAGAAATGAGGAAGTTAGAAGAAATATATAATTAATGTCTTCAATCTTTCCAATAATATGGAGGAGGAAAAGCGATCTAATGCACAGAGCTGTAGTTCTTTTGCTTAAACTATTCCTGACTCGATGACTCCTATGTACCCAGTCCAGCTCTACAATAAATTAACTTCTACTTCAGCTGTAGTGCAACAACAAAAGAATAATTAATAACCATTAGAAGATTTGGTTTTTAGTCAAACAAATTAAATATTTTATAGGGTAGGGGGGTTGACCTGTAAAGGGTTCTCCATCTTCCTTTTTTGGTGTTACTGACCTCTTGTGAATGCAACAGATTTCCAGAAAGCTTGTGAAGTCTCCATCCTTTGAGACATTAAATACCCAATTGAGTATTTTTATTTATTTTTTTATTCTATTTTTCACACAGCAAGTAAAAATAACCTAACATGGAACATTAGAGATTCATGGGTAAGACCATAAAACAGAAACTGAGGCAACAAAGGAAACATTGTGGTTGGTGTTTAGCAAAGGTTGCCTGATCTAGGAAAGCCTATTGATAAAGTCTTCTTATTCCACCTAAAGGAGGCAACACAGTCACAGTCTCTTGTCCTGCTGAGGGACTTCTACCACCTTGATATCTTCTGGAAAAGGAGCATGGCAAACTGTAGGCAACCCAGGGGATTTCTGGAATGCATTGAGGATGTTTTCTTAAGCCAGGTAATAGACAGTCCTCCCAGAGAGGATGCAATACTGGACTTGTGGGTCACCAATCCAAGTGGACTAGTCAGTGACATCAAGTGTGGAGGCAGCCTGAGCTGCAGTGACCATACGCTAGTGGAATTCACAGTCCTGAGGCACATAGATCAGGTGAAGAGTAAAACAAAGACCCTGAATTTTAGGAATTTAAAATTCCAACTGCTGGAAGAGTTAGTCAGTAGAACCCCCAGGGTAAACTGCCCTCAGGGGCAAGGAGCAGAACAGAGATGGCACATCTTCAAGGATGATTTCCATAGAGGTCAAGAGCTCTCAATCTCCAGGTGTAAGAAATTAAGCAAAGAAAGAAAGACTGAGTCAATGGCTGAGTCAAGACCTGTTGGTCAAACTAAAGGATAAAGAAATGCACAGGCAGTGGAAGTAAGGACAAGTATCCTGGGAAGAGTGTAGGAATGCTACTCAGTTGTGTAGACATGAGGTAAGAAAGGCCAAGGCATGGCTGGAGCTGAACTTGGCAAGGGATGCAAAGAATAGTAAGAAGGGCTTCAACACGTATGTCAGTCAGAAAAGAAAGGTAAAAGAAAGTTTACCTCCTCCTGATGAGCAAGACTGACAAGCTGGTAATAAGAGATGAGAAAGCTGAGGTACATGACAGTCTTCACTTGCAGCATCTCTTCCCACCTCTTGAGTGGATGAACCTCAAGGCAGGGGCTGGAGGATCAAAGTCTCTCCCACTGTAAAATAAGATCAGGTTCATGACCATCTAAGGATCTTGAACATATATATAAGTGTATAGGGCCCAACAACATGCTTTCCAGACTCCTGAGGGGATTGGATGATGTAGTTGTCAAGCCACTCTCCATGATATTTGAAAAGTCATGGCAACCAGGTGAAGTCCCTGGAGACTGGAAAAGGGAAATATTGCACCCATTTTTAAACAGGGTAGCAAGGAGGACCCAGGAAATTACCGACCTGTCAGCCTCACCTGTGTACCTGGGAAGATCACGTAATAGAAGATTTTGCACAAGGTTTCCTAAAGAGACCTCCTGGCAGCAAAAAAACCCAAATAAGACACAAGAATCTGAGTCATGGTCTTCTCCCTGTCCTTTGCCTTAGTTCCTCCCAGAAGGCCTCTAAAAGAGGGCAATGGAATTGTGAAGAAATGAGGAGGTGGAAGTTCTGGTCAGTGCCCCACCTGAATGATTTATTTTTTAATAAAATAGAGAACTAGGCAATACAGAATAAATTCTCCCCCCCCCCTTTTTTTTTAAATACATTGATATGCACCATGGTAAAATCCTAAATTTAAATTCAAGAAGCAGAAAAACTGAATAAACTCTGAAGTAAGGTTACTGAGCCCATTACCTGAATTACAGTATAAAATTAGCCAGTAAAGTTTAACTGTTTCTTTTATGAGAAAAAAGATGAACTCCTTTATCCTGTTCCATGTTGCTTGTATTTGAGAACACAAGACTAATCAGTCCTGACTGTTCCTTAATACCTTAGAATTATTTCCAGCCACCCACTCTTCTCTAGCTGCTGTGCACATCCTTACATTTCTCTATTGGTTTTCTTCATTCAAGTTAATACTTCTGAAAACTTTTTTGAAATATTTTGGTAACCAAGTGCCTCTAAGTAGGTCACTGTATCTTCACAGGGTTTTTCTGGAGAGAAATGTCTTTTTCTGGAGTAAAGTATCCTTTACGTTAGACACTTAGAGTTTAGAAAACTCCTTTAATCTTTCATTGCCACTCATATAGTCTAAAGAAAGGTTTCTGGGAACTAAATTGTCTTTTTGCAAAACAGTAGGAAAGATTCAAACCTATCCTGTCACTTAGACAACTAATTACACCATTACATGCTGCAATTACAATTAAAGATTTTCAGCTGATGAAAGGCATGTTCACTGCATTCTCATCACCTCATATTTCCTTGCCAACACTCAAAAGTATCACGATTTTGATGAAACAAGAACAACCCAAGAACCTGTACTTTCTCAGTAACAAGACTAGGTTAGGAAACACACTGCAACTCCTTAGCCCCATTCTATAGTAACCGTATTATCTGAGGAAGTAACATCCACCCTTTGTCCTGTGAGTACTTTGTTTATATTGGTCTTTACAAAAAGGTATTGTCAGGCATTCATTACAATGCTATCTTTACTATTCAAGTCAGCAACTTAAAGGACTTAGTCTAGGCTGCTTTCTTGGATTTAAGCTAATTGGCTTCTCTCGAATTTAAATAGTTCAAATGAATTGACAGAAGTCCTCTTGTACTGAGAGCTAAATCATGCTAAAAATGGGGTAGTGATTTCATGTGTAATAAATACAATTATTTTCTATGAAATAAAGAATAGAATTACATCTTATTTATTTAGCAGAGAGGAAAGAATATTATATTACCCCCATATGCATACCAATCAGTTTGATAATTAACCATGGATCAGTAGCTGGAGTCCTAGAATATGCAAAAATACAACAGAAAACGGTCAGGAAATAAGTGTTTTGAAGACTACTTAGAAGATTGTCCTCTTACTACAGCAATGTTTAGTAAATCCTGGATTTGCAAATAGGTTTGGGAAAATATTATAATAATGTTTTTTCAAAATGTAATAATGTCTTACTACATTTTGAAAATTCCTGATCATCCCCTATTATTCATTAAATTGCACAGAATAAAAAAATGTGCTGCATAGAATATATTTTGTAAGGTGTGATATTGGTTGCAAAAAAATAGAAATACTTTCAGAAAGGGAGAAACTCTACAATTGGATATCTGATGTTTAATTTTGTCTTTACTATTGTCAGGAGCAGAACTCAGCCTTAAGACACATTTAATTTTTTTTACACATTTTGTATTTTCTAATATTCCATCCAGATATCCAGCTCCAAATAACAAATATGCAAAAGATGTTTCTCTGACACCATCATTTTTAATTTGAGGTTTACAGTCATTTCTGTAGCAAGAGAATGATGTTTTTACAAACACTACATTGTTGCTTCTGTTTTGAGTAGAAGGAACTGAGTTGTGAACCTGTACCTGATTTTCAAAGCAAAATAACACAAGGAGAAAAATAATGTAAAATTTTAGTATTCAGATTAAGTTACTCATCTGGTTTGTTTTTGTCTCAATATCAAAACCTTTTAAGTTGGTATTTAAAATAATATAGCTCAGCCATGGAAATTTTTTGTTGAGCTGATAGTAGGAGAAATAACTCTTTTTCATACCATTTGAATATGAATATGAAATCAAGCTTTGCTTGTTAATAGAGATGAAAAATCCTAGTGTCAGATATATCACTACAGCCAAATAACACATTTCACTCAAGTGGATGGAAGTATGGCTGCTGGAGAAATATAACTCAAGATCTATTTCTGAGGAGATTCATTAAACTTTCATTAAGTTTGTTCAAATACAAGCTAAATATGCTACCAAATAAAAATGTAAAAAGGATCACTTTCTTCGATTACCTTATATGTTTTGTCTTCAGTTATGTTTGACCATGTGTGACTGTGACTCTCTTCTGGTTGCCTTTAACTTCCACTCAAGTCTATGAAGGTATTAGGACACCTCTTCATTACCCTTGAACTATCTTTTACATGTGAGCTCTGTGTTAACACCTTTAAAGACTTAAATTGCCTCCTCTAGGAACATGCTCACTAAAAGCAAAGGGACTTTTAAAAGTACTAACTCTCTTAACATTCATGAGAGTCCTTTGAACTTGTGAGTCCTTTGATTTCGGTATTTTTATTTCAAGGTTAAGATCCAATTTTCATTCTATTTCTTAAAAATTGTATGTCTGATATACAAATTGGTGGATGTAACTCATGTTTCACAAAGACAGTTTTTAAACCTTATTAAATTTAAAATTGATTCTAAATTCTGTAGGATGTTACCAATATATTTTTTTATTCTGTGACTCTTCTTCTAAATTCTTACCATTCCATGATTTAAAAACATCACAAAATTTTATTACTTAGCAAGAGGATGTCACTTACAATGTACAACAATAGATTTATGTGTTTCTGTTAAATTTAATCAGTCATTAACCTCAATAATAATGGCTTTTATGTACTTCTCAAATAGAGAATAAATTATTGACAGTCTCTTTTTCGTAATAGCCAAATTATTAGACCATTCACCTGTGGTGATATAATTTTCTAATTATTATTGTAAGAGAAATTCTAAGTTCGAATTATAAGTGGAATGTCAAGTGCAAGTATCCTTTTTTGGAACCAGTGCTTTTGCACACCAACCAACCAACCAACCAACCAAACCAATTCAAAATTTCTGGGGTTCAGCACAAAAATAAAGGAAAAGCCATAATGTTATATCATCTGCTTAAGTCAGAGTTTCAGGTTTTTATCTTTCATAGATTTCATCTAGTGGCTGAAAACAAAGGAGGAAGAAAATCTTGGACTCACAGAGCTTCCTCAACTCTTTTAACTGCTACAACATGTCGAGGAAATGCAACCTTTTTTTCTTATTAATTAATCTATTTATTTATTATTTTTCTCTTAGGGAAATTTTCAAAGGGCTTGATCCCTGCTCATTGCTCAGCAAGATGAGTTAGAGATTGTTACTACTAAGAGAACGTTCCAGAAACAATATTTCTTCTTCTTCTGAATCCATGAATGATGTGCTAAATGAAAAAGGCACACTTGCTATGCATGTTTTTATGATTTCCTTATGGCTGTGATGATTTCTGTAGTCTAATCTTCATAATACTTTCAATTCCCTGAGTTTTTTGGGGGTTTTTTGGTGTTTTTTTTGTTTGTTTTTTTTTTTGCTTTGCAATTTGATCCAAGGTCGAATTACTTGGAATGAAGTGGGTTAAAGTGGCCTCTTCTATTTGGATGACAGGGGTAAGACAGAAAAGGGGGGATGAATATATTTGGAAACAAATCAGAAGATAAACGTTTATCAAGAGTTTTGGGGGACATATAAGGGAAAAAATAGGTCTTGGAAAAGGGTAAGAAGTTCAGACCATATTCATGCCAGACAGATAAATTTGGGGGGTTTTAAATTTTTTTTGTCCTGTGCGAGAATGTGATTTTTTCAGTATTGGTATCTGATCTGTGCAATCACAAACATGATATGAACCAAACGGCAGAATCACATTTTGACTGAATTAGCCAGACCAAATGATAAGAAGTGTCCAGAACAATGAATATAGAACTTACACTATCTGCAGAACAAATGATACACTGCAAAGAGTGGCTCAGTGTGACCAAGTACAAGTGTTACTTTTGGTCCTTTCTATAGAAAATCTGAGCAAGTAAAGTAATTTTTCAATAAAACTAAATTGTCAGCTACCTGATAATTTTGATCTTATTCTAGAAGACCTAAGATCAGAATGACTGTTGCTGAACTGTGCTTTAAGAAAAACAATGAAGAGAGAAAAAAAAAGTTATAGGAAACAGTAGTTATTCAATTTATTTCCTTAAATATTGTTATAGAAGTTTCTGCTTTCATGAATCACAAACAAAATATTTTTTTCTTGTCAGATATGTGAGAGATACAAAATGACGCCACAAACAGAAGCAGACCTTTACAAAACCAAGAACTTGTGATGGTTTTGATTCTCTAAAGAAGCAGATTCCTTATGTTTTATTGATATTTTTCCATAGACTGCCTTTCTTTTATGAATGAAACTACTCACAGAAGAAAAATGTACTAAAGAACTTCAGGGGTTTCACACTGCAAAATTTGCCATAGTCTTCCAGTTCCTCTTGAGTGCTTCAGGAATCTGTTGTTCATTAAGCACAGTGATTCTGACCCTAGCTTAGGTGCAGGATGTGGCACTGAATTTCAGTTTCTATCTATGTTGATCAGAAACATATAGGCAAATGGTATATTTTTATATGTAAGGTAATTGTTTTGTGAAAGGAAATAAATAAAATTGCATGCTATTTAATTAGGGAGAAGACAAAATATGTTGCAGTCTTTAGATGGTATAAAAATTTCTTGTTTGATTGCGACTAAATAAAGTACTTGTGTAAGACACTACTAAACAAAGTACATGTGTACGAGGTTTCTGCATAGAATATTTTTCAGATATACCTACAGAAGATTGGATAGTAAATGGTTGCATGTGGATTTTGTTATGATATTTATTGCAATACACTAATATGATGTATAGACAAATCAAGAAGACAACCAGAAAATATCTCAGAATCACAGAATCACAGAATCATTACAGTTGGAAAGGACCCTCAAGATCATCTAGTCCAACTGATAGCCCTACACTACTCTTACCCCTAAATCATCCCCTGAAGAAACACATCTATCCTCTTCTTAAAAACCTCCAGGGATGGTGACTCCACCACCTCCCTGGGCAGCCTATTCCAATATCTCACCACTCTTTCAGTAAAGAAATTCTTCCTAATATCTAATCTAAACCTACCCTGGCTCAGCTTAAGCCCATTCCCTCTAGTCCTGTCACTAGTCACAAGGGAGAAGAGGCCAACACCCGCCTCCCTAGAATGGCCTTTCAAGTAGCTGAAGAGAGCAATGAGGTCTGCCCTCAGCCTCCTCTTCTTCAGGCTAAACAACCCCAGCTCCCTAAGCCTCTCCTCATAAGGCCTGTTCTCCAGACCCCAGATTAGCTTAGTTGCCCTTGTCTGCACCCTCTCCAGTACCTCCATGTCCTTCCTATACTACAGCATCCAAAACTGTACACAATACTCAAGGTGTGGCCTCACCAGTGCCGAGTACGGTGGCAAGGTCACCTCCCTGCTCCTGCTGGCCACACTATTCCTGATGCAATAGTATGCCATTGGCCTTCTTAGCCACCTGGGCACACTGCTGGCTCATGTTCAGCCGGCTGTCAATCAGCACCCCCAGGTCCTTCTCTGCTGGGGAGCTCTCCAGCCATTCTTTCCTGAGCCTGTAGCGCTGCTGGGGGTTGTTACGCCCAAGACGCAGGACTCTACATTTATCCTTATTAAAATCTCAGTTGATTCTTCCAGGAAAATATTTCCCCTTATTTCAATCTAATTTTAATTCAAGTTCTTGTTTTGCAGTGTTCATTTTTATAGTGTTTTCAAGCTTTTTATTTCTTTATAGTGAGGACACATTTGCTTTAACGCTACTATTAGAAAATGTATCTTACAGCTGTTGAGAATCCAATCTGTCTTGTTAGTTGGTGACTTTCTACATGTTTCTTGTTTTGAATTGTATGATGCAAGAATGTAGAGGGTGTATACAAATTACCAAAACTGCAAGCAGTATTTATTTATATGGGATGAGGTTTCTTTGTAGCCTTTTTTAATTCCCTAAAAATTTTGTTAAAAGCTTCATTACATAGTCCTAACATACTGAACAGTGTTTTTCTCAAAGATTCCTCACATGAATAATTACATTGAATATGTAGATTTACAAGAAAAGAAATAAAGACTGTTGTCAATGTAGTAGGCAACAGGAGGACAAAAATTGAAACTGCATCTTCTAAAATCATTTTGAAATATTTATCAAATCAGAAATACTACCATCTTCTATTAGGAATTTCAAGATATTTAACTTTACCTTTGTCAATAGCTAGTTTTATATTGAAAGTCATAAATAATTGTTCTTATCAGTGATAGCCAGGTGTCAAGTCAAAATTATTCTGATGGACACAATTAAATTTTTTTTCTTTTCTTTTTATGCTGCTCTTTCTTAATATATTAGATATGAAGAGTTCCTATATTCAAACTCTACCTACTAGAGGCCAATTTATAAGAATTTCAGCATTTGCTTTCATCAACAGACTATTGTTTGAAACTTTTATAAAAACTGGGAAGTTTAAGTTTCCTTGTAGTAACTTCAATAATGTTACAAAGTCAGACAGATATGTCTCCAATACTTAAATACAGGTTATATGTCTACAAAAGAGATTAAGGAAGTTACTTATGCATTCCATTGAGCAAATGGGTGTTACAAATTTTAGATCACTTTTAAAACTTCAGTGCTACTTTTGCTTATAATCCTGTGTCCATGAAAACTCTTATTTCTATGTGATACTTATGGAGATCAATGTTTCTAATTTTTAGCTGAAAAACTAGAGGGTTGCTGCATAGCTTTGGAGCTGTATACTATGCTTCATTTATTCTGTGTTGTTCTACACTATAATTTTAATATTGCAGAAAGAAGCTACCATTACGTCACACAATCACAGAATCTTAGGGCCTGGAAGGACCTCTGGAGATCATTTAGTCCAACCCCCTGTCAGATTAGGTTCTCCTACAA
The DNA here is from genome assembly GCA_013399015.1 of Galbula dea. Lineage (NCBI taxonomy): Eukaryota > Metazoa > Chordata > Aves > Piciformes > Galbulidae > Galbula > Galbula dea. The sequence goes on from VWZX01008040.1 coordinate 11,351, forward strand.
CATGTTGAACAGGGTGGCATCCAGGTGGGTTTTGAATGTCTCCAGAGATGAGAATCCACCACCTCTCTAGGCAGCCTGTTCCAGTGCTCCACCACTCTCAAAGTAAAGAAGTTCCTCATTAAGTTTAAATGGAACTTCTTATGTTCCAGTTTGTGCCCATGGCCTCTTGTCCTGTCACTAGGCACCACTAAAAAAAACCTGGCCCCAACCTCACAACACCCACCCATTAAGTATTCAAAAGCATTGATAAGATCCCCCCTTAGTCTCCTCATCTCCAGGCTAAACAGACCCAGGTGTCTCAGCCTCTCACCATAAGAGAGGTGTTCTAGTCCTCTAATCATTTTTGTGCCCCTTTTCTGTACCCTTTCCAAAAGTTGCCTGTCCTTCTCGAACAGAGGACATCAGAACTGGAAACAACACTCCCGATGAGGCCTCACCAGGGCAGAGTAGAGGGGCAGGATAACCTTCCTCAACCTACTGGCCCCACTATTCTTGATGCACATGAGGATGCTATTGGCCTTCTTGGATACAAGGGCATAATGCTGGCTCACAGTCATCCTGTTGTCCACCAGGATGTATTGGGTCTGCCTAAGCTGTAATTCATCCCCATAGTGACCCTCACAATGCGGTGTTTTGCATTGGTGACTAGCAGGGTGCTGATAACACACCCATGTTTTGGCTGCTGCTGGGCACAGCACTAGCACTGTGACATTCCTTCTCTGGTTGGGGGGCAGGACCCTGGGAGGGAAGTTGGGCAGCCAGCTGGCCCAAACTAACCAAAGGGATATTCCATACCATATGACGTCAGCTCAGATATAAAAGCTGAAGCACGGAGCAGGGGGGTGGGCATTCATCGGCTAATGACTGCCTCCTGAAGACCGCAGCCCTGCTTCTCGGGAGTGGCCGACGATCGCTGCTCATGGGAAGTAGAGATTAATTCTGCTTTTGTTTTGCTTCTGCGCGCGCAGGCTTTGCTGTGTGTAGTGCTGATAATAAACTGTCTTGTCTCAACCCACGGGTCATTCCTTTTTTCCACCTTACTCTCTCTCTCCCCTGTCCCTCTGGGAAGGGGAGTGATAGAGCGGCTGGGTGGGCACTTGGTGTCCAGCCAAGGTCAAACCCACCACACAGGACTACCAAGTCTCTTTCCACAGAGCTGCTTTCCAGCAGATTAGTCCCTAACCTGTCCTTCATTACATCCACAGGTGTTGTCTGAGTTAGTTTAATTAAACAATTTCAGGGAGAATATTCTGTAGGATAAACTTGATTAAGGAAGCACTACTGTATGCTGATATTCTGTGAGATACAAATCCAGAGCCTTTTTTCTTGGATACTGATAGTGACACCTGTTCTCTCCCTTTATTTTTCATTATTTGATAGGGGGTGGGACAGGTACACAGAGAAAAATAAGAAGAGAAGGAGACCATGTGACTATTATTGCTAATGTGGTGTGAATGACATCAAGCTGTTACAATACATCTGCCAGGAAAGAGTCCTCAAAGGACAAGGAAAGTGAAAGAATTTTGGAAACTCACTGAGCAGATCTGTGTTGCTATGAAATCAGAATTTCTGTTTAGGTGCTATGGTAGTCCAAACTGAGGACTTTCACTCCTCTGCAATAAAAGAACTACTGCCCTTCCTGAAAGCCACTCTTTATCATGCATGAATATCTCAGGGTATTGATGTCTTGGTCCTTACTGAAGCTATTCTAAATACACTGCATATTCAACATTCCAACTGATCTTCTTTCAGACCTTCCACTTCTCTTCAGCCCCTTAGCCTTCTCAGATTGAACAAACACTCTCTCAAGTAGACACTACTGTAGACAAAAAAAAGGCAGAATATAGTTCAATATAACAGACAAGTTTAGTCAAAATAAAAGGGATGTTCTTTGTTTTTTGTTTTTTTGTTTTCCTCAGTTGAAACGCATATGTAGGTCTGTGGTTGTTTTACAAACTCATATGTATAACAGCTGCACAATTTGTGAGGAAGTCTCATAAATGATGCCTTGGCAGCACAGAGCCACAAGAGGGTAGGCAGGCTCTGCAGAGGGACCTAGATAGG
>VWZX01008044.1:0-14370 GCA_013399015.1 Galbula dea
CTGAAATCAAGATAAACAACATCCACTGCTCTACCATTTATCTATTCGCCTGGTTATGTCCTCATAAAAGGCTCTCAGGTTGGTCAAACATGACTTCCCCTTGGTAAACCCATGCTGACTGCTCCCAATGACCCCCTTATCCTTGATATGCCTAGAAACAGAGTCAAGGATAAAGTGTTCCATCACCTTTCCAGGGATGGAGATGAGGCTGACCGGCCTATAGTTACCCGGCTCCTCCTTCTTGCCCTTTTTGAAGACTGGAGTGACATTTGCCTTCCTCCAATCNTTGTCCTTGACCTCCCTTGCAAGGTTTAGTTCCAGAGAGGCCTTAGCTTTCCTATTTGCCTCCCTACAACCTCTGACAACAGTCTTGTACTCTTCCCATGTGGCCAGCCCCTCCTTCCATGACCTGTAGACTCTCTTCTTCCACTTGAGTTTGCCCCGCAGTTCCCTACTTAAGCATACAGGTCTCCGGGCTCCCTTTCTTGGTTTTTCTACTTGTTGGGATGCTCTGATCTTGAGCTTTGAAGAAGTGGTCCTTGAATGTTTACCAGCTCTCTTGGGACCCTTTATCTTCTAGTACCCTGTCCCATGAGATTTCCCCTAGCAATTTCTTGAAAAGATCAAAGTTGGCCCTATTGAAGTCTAGGGTTGTGATCCTAGTAGGTATCCTGTTCCTAGCACACATGATCCTGAATTCTACCATTTCATGGTCACTGCAGCCAAGGTTGCCCTCAACCTCTACCTTTTTAACCAGACCCTCTTTGTTAGTGAGCATCAGGTCCAGCAGTGCTCCCCTCCTAGTGGGCTCATCCACCACTTGCATCAAGAAGTTATCATCAATGCACTGGAGGAACCTCCTGGACTGGGAATGGCTGGCTGAGTAGGCTTTCCAGCTAATATCTGGGTAGTTAAAATCCCCCATAAGAACCAGGGCCTGTCCTATCTCTGTCCTTTAAGCCATCTTCTAGGACAATAAATACTATAGAATTGTTGTCTCCTCGTGTTTTGTTTGGGGTTTGGTTTGTTTGTTTTGGATTTGTTTGATTTTTTAAAAATATTTCCTGATTCAAGGAAAGTCTGATCTTGACCCTGGAAACTGATGCAATGTTACAGTGCTGATTGCAGGAAATGTCCTGAATGGAGTTGCCAGATCAGTAGGTTCACCCATACTGCCATGATCTTGACCGTTTATCTAGCAGAAACATACCTCCATTTTCTGCATTATAGCTATCTTCATAGGCAGTGTGTGCCTGGGATTCTGGGTAGTGCTTCTTGTGCTTTTTTTCTTCCCGCAGTTGTAGGAGTCGGGCAATGTCCTCATCATTTGTTCAGCAAGAATCACTCATTTTTCTTCTCCCGTCTACCTCTAGAAAAACATTCTGAACAAAAAGTAGGGAGTGCCCAAAACAAAAGAGATGACAATATCAGTTGAGGTATGGGATAATAATATGAATGTCAGACTCCTAAAAGTTATGACATTTAACTGGACCATCTCCAAGTCCTTTTCCAGATGTAGTCCCACAGTATTTGTCATTAAATTCTAGCACAAAGGTTTTAAACACCAGCAACACAGGACAATAATTAAAGCTATTAAAAAGTTCCTTACTGTTTATAAAGGCTATTAAGTAGAGATTATTTTTATTCAAAACACACTATAGTTCATTTCAATTTTTTCCATAAGGACATGCTAATGTAGAAATTGTCATTACTGATTGATTCTTTTCCTTAGATATGGTGGCAGGAAAAAAGATAAAATACCTCAAGGTTGGATGATAATTTCAGATATGGCAAGAAATTAACTTATCACTGAAAAAACCCCCACAACCCCCCAAAAAATCCCAAAGACCGATCATATGGTACTTCCTTCATTCTGGTCAGTGGACATGAAGTCAGAAGGCCAAAGCTGAAAAATATGTAAACACAAGTGGAGACTAACAGCCAAAGTGTGTAATTAAAACAGAATTTTTAGTTCTACTTATTTAAATCATCAACACAGGATTCTGTCTGTAGAAGTGCAATGGTTTTCTGGCATTTTTATGGCATGATACTGCATCAAAAAAAGTATTTAAAATTTCTTAGCATGTTTGTTGGACAGGAAAGGTTTGAAACACAAGTGAGAAGCTTACAAAAATAGAAGTGTTGAATTTGCCCTATTTCCTAACTCATGTAGTAAGATTGCCAAGTTATAATCCATCATTGAAATATTATAGAGGACATTTCAACATTATTCAATACATTTAACATAGTGAACACTTAAACTGTTTTTAAATTTTTATTTAAAAACAAAGACAAATGTAAGTGATAGCAAAACATTGCCTCACAGGTTTTCTAAGAATAAAGTGTAAGGATTGGTGTGGGGTTTTTTGTGTGTGTATGTGGTCTTGTTTGTGTTTTATTGTTGGTTGTGGTTTTGTTTGTTGCATTTTATTTGGGTTTGGGTTTTTGTTTGTGTTTTTGGGGCTTCTTTTTTGTTTGTTTGGGGTTTTTTTTGAGGGGAAGGGGACCTCATTTATTTTAAGAAAACAACACAAACAAAACCAACAACCAAGCAAAACCCAGCTGATTAGTTGGTATCATATTAATTCTAGCTCTCTAGCTAGTGTTGTATAACTCCACAAAATGCCATAAAAATTATTGTGCTAGGAGAGCTGAGACAGTTCACTCCCCATGTACAGTTTAAGGATATTGCTTAAAGGAATTCAGCTTAATGGCATTTGGATAAATGTTTCATGAGCAAAAGCAAGGTCTCCTTACCTTTTCTAACCCCTAGAGTACCTTTCACCGAACTATAGTTTGTTTTCTAGCTGTTACTGGTGGGAAGACTGCTAATCTGCTGTCCCTCAGAGGGAGGTGGGAGAGAAAAAAACCCCACATTTGTGTTGTCTTATTGTTACAACAAAGTTATAAACCTTTTGATTTGCTATATGCTATGAGGAAAAGCTTTGAGCAGCTATTCAGTTTTTACAAATGATTGTAATGATGTTTAATTCCCCCTTGCATGATGTTACTATGACAACCAACCATTCTGATGTGGTGAAGTCAGAACTGCTTTCAAATTTCAAAGTGTTTCAATCATTTTTGTTTCAGTAAAGCACTTCAACTTCACAATTTCAAAATTAATGACTCTTTAGGCCAGAACACTGTAAGAACACAGTAAACAGGAAAATGGTAACTTGGGACAGTAAGATATTGAGAGACTGACAGGAGTCTTTGTTGGTAATTAGGACATTCAGCAAGGAAAATCATGTGCCACTTGTGTTTGGTTTGGGCCAATCTAGTGTGTCAGTTTTGTAAGAAACAGTGGTCAAACTAAGGAGCTACACCTTGAGACAGGGAGTATGCTATTTTGCTTGCTTTATCCTGCCTATTTGTTTACAAAACCCAGCTTTTGTGCCAGAAATCATTATCTTATATTCAATTTTTTGAGGAATTTGATGAGTAAGGAATTTGGCTTGCTTATGTAAAGAAATGCTACTTTATTGTTTGTTGCACATCCTTTTCTCCTGTAACACTATTGCTTCGAGATTCAAAACTTTAGTGTAACTTTTAAGGCAACACTAAATATTCCCTCAACATCCCCTGGCTTGGTCTATAACAAGAATTATTCACTTCGAGTAGGAGTCTGCATTCCTTGTAACTTACTTGATGGCTTCAGTGGGTTGAAGAAAGAATTCAAGACAGAGCTTATACATATGATGTGCAGTACTTGCATGTGCTTCACAGGGCAGACAGAAATATCGAACTCTACATGCACATACCTATTTTCAGAAGCTGCTTTCTAGTATTATATGAAGTTTAAACAAATTCAAAGCATTCAGTATGCAAATATTTTGGTATCATTGTGTAGTTTTATGTAAGACAACATTAAACACAAAGAGAGGAAAACTGAAAGAGGAAATAAACAGTTGTTCATCATAAGGTGATGTACCTCTCTTGGAAAAGGTTGGAAGATCATGGAAGATCCATGCACATGTATATAAAGCATCCTAAACACCTTTAGAAAGAGTGATTGCTCATTTCCACTTTTTGATAATGTTAAAATCTCAAAATAAGGCTCTTAAAAGTAAATTAATTTCAATAGAAAGGAGTTTCCAACAGACAGTGAAAGCAACTGGATTCTGTTCATTAGATGTTTGCTTACAATTTCATATAAATAATAATAATAAAAAAATAGTCAAACAGCCCTTTAGCTCACAGAGATACTGTCTCTAAAAAAGCTTTGTAGACTGTTCCTGGCTCCTCATTGCAGGTCAGCAAAGGAGCTTGGCTCAAAAGCAGCTACCATGGCCAAATTAGAAGATCTGTCATTCTTACGGTGCAGTACATGGCAACAATGATCATGTGACTTCGGGTATAGAAGGCAGTGAGAGAGGAGGCACCCCACTGATGGCCCTGTGTGTTTTGCAGGAAGACTTAATACCTGACAAGACAAAAACCAATAAGCAGATATAGAAGGATTAGAGTGGCAATGTGGAAAACACTAAGCAGCAAGAATTGTAATAGTTTGAGGTGACAATTATCTTTAGCTGCATAAAGTAGCAGCAGCTGACACTGATTATGAGTGTTCAAGATAAACTGAATTTTGAACCAACAAAATTCATTCTCTCTCTGGAGAAGATAATCTGGAGAGAAAGTAATTGTGACTCATCTGAGCACAAACCACCAATGTTTATGGAAAAATCCATAAGAGCAAGAAAATGGAAGTTAAACAGTACACAGGAGTAAGCTGCAGTGAGAAATTTTTGTAATTTTGGGTTCCTCAGATCTGCTTGCTTGGACAATGAATGTGGATTGTGTATTTCATTTTAATAAACTACTGTTAATTTTAATTTCTTTCCAACACTAAACCAACAGGGTAATATTTCAGTTGCAAATTGCACAAGAACTTCAACTATAACTGTAAGGTTATTATTTTGTTTCACATTTATTTGGCATGGGTGCTGTGTGTGGGTTTTTGTTTGCTTTGTTGTTTGTTTGATTGTGGGGGGTTTTGTGGGTGGATTTTTCTGTTTGTTTGTCAGTGTGGGGTTTTTGGGGTTTTTTTTAAAGCTTTTTCAGTTTAAATCTTGAACTAAATTTAACCTGACATTGCCTTGGGGAAGGGGGAAGTGGGGGTTACAAAAAGAAAAAGAGACAGAAAGATGCAATCTTAATGGATATCTCCTTATATCCTGAAAGACATTGTAGAGTTGTTTAGGAGGAAGGGTACTAGAATCTCAAGTTTAGAAGTACACTCACCATAGTAATACTGAAGGAACTCTGAAATGCAAGTGCCTCTGTGCAAGCCTTCTGCAATGTACTGCATACAATATTTATAAATAGTCCTTTAGAAAAGGGCTAATATTTCACATATGGTTATAGCCCAAAGGCAATGGGTGTTCTGTTGTTACTTTTAATGTCACGCTATATCATCTGTAAGTTATAGGTATGTATCAACATCTTGCATTGTATAATCCCACCATACTTCAATGAAATGTTAAGCTTTCAGCACTCTCGCCCACAGTATGATAATTACAGCCATTCAAGTACTAAAACTGGCACATTTCTTTTCCACAGAATATCACAGGTTATAGAGACATTTCACACCCTACCTCCTTCTACAATTTTCTAAGTAGCATTAAGATATAAAAAGTGAAGATGGCAGTGTGTGCCAAATCAGACTATGAAAAGCAGACCTTTATCCTCAGTTTTGTTCTTCACCTACAACACCAGACTCCAGACACTTCTCTCTCCTCCTTTCCTTCTCCTTCCCTCATCATATGATAATGTAATATATTCCTCTTTGATCTTTCTGAACATATTTCAAACTCCTTTGATAACTCTGTATATGTAGCTTTTATAAACCCTTTTAAATTTTTTATAGTTTTAAAGTCTTCCTGAAGTATAAGAGGCTTTTAAAATTTAATATTCACATGGCCCATCTTCTCACTTCTATCTTCAAGAATTCTATGAAAACCATGCTGAGAGTCCTTGTTCCTTGCATTGCCTTCCTGGAATTTCATGTTTCCCTGCATGAGCAGTCACATAAAGCTTGTTATTAAGGAAACCCTGGATATTTCCAGCTAGGAACACCTCTATAATGGAATGCCACTTTGATGTTAGGAAGCATCAAGAAATTGGTGTGTGGTTTCTATTTTTATGATAGCAATTGCATGGACTTACAAGAATATTTTTTCCCCTATCCTTAAAAACAGTAGTAGTAATTTTATTAAGATAATAATTAGTAGCTGGAACTGAGAAAATTCCTGGAAGTACTAGAAACTTAGATAAAATGTGTCAAAGAATAGCTTTGTTAGTCCTACCCTTAGTTTAGCTATTTGCATTTGAATTATATGTTTAAGTCCTTTTAGTTCCACAAAAAATATATTCAGTGAGTCATAAAATCATTTAAGCTGGAAAAGACTTTTAAGATCATTGAGTCCAACTGATGTCCCACTAAAAGTACAATTATAAATTATTTAAAAATCTGGTGGCTATTTGATGTAATATTGTAGATAGAGGAACTATATTAGAGAACCAGTGAATCAAAATTATATATCTTTCATAATTCATGCAGATACACCAACTAAAAACTCTTTGCAGCCTAACATCCACAACCCACACAAAAGAACAATAATGTCCCTCCTGCTCTGTAGCTAAGCAGCCAGTATCACAGAATCACAGAATCACAGGATCATTACGGTTGGAAAGGACCCTCAAGATCATCTAGTCCAACCTACACTACTCTTATCCCTACATCATCCCCTGAAGAAACACATCTATCCTCTTCTTCAAAACCTCCAGGGATGGTGACTCCACCACCTCCCTAGGCAGCCTATTCCAATATCTCACCACTCTTTCAGTAAAGAAATTCTTCCTTATATCTAATCTAAACCTACCCTGGCACAGCTTAAGCCCATTCCCTCTAGTCCTGTCACTAGTCACAAGGGAGAAGAGGCCAACACCCGCCTCCCTAGAAAGACCTTTCAAGTAGCTAAACAGAATGATAAGGCCTCCCCTCAGCCTCCTCTTCTCCAGGCTAAACAACCCCAACTCCCTAAGCCTCTCCTCATAAGGCCTGTTCTCCAGACCCCTGATTAGCTTAGTTGCCTTTCTCTGCACCCTCTCTAGTACCTCAATGTCCTTCCTATACTGCGGTGCCCAAAACTGCACACAGTACTCGAGGTGTGGCCTCACCAGTGCTGAGTACAGTGGCAAGGTCATATGATATGATCATATCATAGATATGATCATTGCAACTTTCATTGACAATAAGGGTGAGATATATATATATATGTATATATTTTTAAACAGTACTGTTGCAACTTTCATCTACCATAAGGGTGATATACATATATGTTTAAACAATACTGTCTTCTGTAACATCCTTCTATTAAACTGATTGAGATATGAGTAGTCACATGGATGCAATAGAATGCAATTCACTGAACTTGTACGGCTATATAAAATTAAAACAATGGAGATTTTAATGAACAGTGTCATATATTTATATTTCACTGTTCAGGAAGGAGATTTTACTATAATACTTAAAAAAAAATGAATTTAAAAGTTAGAAAAACAACTATGTAATGAAGAAATTAGTAGCTATTACAGCAGCATGCTAGCATATCTTCTCTGTATAAACTGAAGTGTCATAGAGGTAAAGGGACTTGAATTGAGGGTCATATAGTTACACTCAGGCAGAAAATAACATTTTAAAGAAATTTTTTAAATCTGCTGTAATCTAATAATCAAAAGCAGCACATGATGAAGTGTTTGGATATTCCTTTCTAGCTGTAAATGAAACATAAGTTTTCAAGAGTGAATATGAATAATTGGTGGAAGAGTGACCAGGGCTGAGATACCACTCTGTTGTTTGAAGACATCACTATCAGGGAATACTTCTTCCTTCAAACTGCACTTTAGGTTATCTACAGATTATTAGGATCAGTAGCATCCCATTACATGTTAAAATAACACTAGGTGAACTAGAGATCAACATTCCTTTTTCTTCCATTGTACAGCATGTGACATTAAGTGTACAAAATAACTTTTGTTATTAAAAAGAATAAATAATCTCACTCCAAACAAAGGCCATGAACGGTTTGCAAGACTGTGCTAGTATTAATTTAGTAAAGTCTCATCACATTTGCAGTCAGGGGGTGTCCCCTTGTTCTCCTAATCATCTTCTCTGAAGTCACTTAGGCTTTACTTCATTTTCTGTCCACGGTCAGCATGGCCCTTTACCAGCAGCTTCTTCCTTCTCTTTCCTTACCAGTAGCTTTGAAAGGCTGCATTTGAGATACTGCAGGATTACAGTCTTGATAGTCATCAAACAAGGTAGACATCTTTACTTTGACCTGCTGACTAGATTTGCCAGTGCTTCTATTAGTACATAGTTCATGCCAATGTAATATCTAACAGGCCAATTAAATCACCACTTTGCCTCAATCCAGAAATTCCTATTATACTTATTTCTATCATAAAAAATCCCAATATTCCTTATTTGAGAAATTCCTCCAAATTTAACTAGCAAATTCAGAAGAGTCTTGATGCTGTTACCACAAGGGAATACTAAGTGACAGTCATTTCTTTTTTCTATGGGATTTGTCTGAAATATTTTTTATCATAATGACTGATTTTACTTTGCTTTTGTGAAATACAGTCTTTGTAAGCTGTGTTCTGATTTTTTTAACTCTCTACACAGAGATTCACAATGTTTCCACTGCTTCATTGCCTACAAGCTATTCTGACATCAGCAATAAGCAGAGATAGCAGGATTTTCCTTGTCGAGCTTGGCAGCATCAGAATTGCAACTACCAGATCTATCTACTAAAAGAGCTTTTTTCTTTTGTGCTGAGAAGCCAGCCAGCGTTTGTCACTAGAGGAACACAGTGATAGGAGCTGCTTCTTCGTTGCTGAACATTCAAGAGTATCTATTTTCCTTTCAATAGGTCCAGCAACTCCCATCAAAAATCAGTGAGGCTTAAGCTTCAGGATTTCATTCTAAGACCATTACCATTTTTTTAACTGGCTCACAGAAGAAGTGGCCTTCTTTTTGTTGATTTTCTTTTTACAGCAGTTCTTAATAAAACACTTGGATTGATCTTGATCCAAAATGCTGAAGCTACAAATTAATTTGTGTGGTCTAATATACTGAAAAGTATAGGAAGTAGCTAATTACACCATTACTAATCGCTTTTCGACTCAATGCTATCTCTACAAGTATTAAGATGACTAACGTATTTCAAAACAAATGACTGTTTCTAAATTTGTCTGAACCCTGGAAGGATTACTTACCACATTTAGATTAGGAAAATTCATCCTTAAAGAACCCTTATGAAGTCACTTAAAAAACACTGGGCAATATACCACAAGAACTTATGCAACTTGGGAGATGAAAAGGCATGAGTGACATAACAGGTCTTTCCTTTCTTGATATTAGAACTCCGTGTTTTGCTTATTATTTCCTCGATCATTAATCCAGATTTCTTTTTAGGTCTAATGATGGAGAACAAGGGTGACAAATTTAAGTTAATATGTATTAATTTTGCATAGGTTTTATACCACTTTTTTTAAATTATTATTTCTCTAGCCCATTTCATGCATTAATTTATATTCCCTTGTGCCCATTAGCACTGAGAATTTAATATATTTGAGATTGTTTATATGTTTCTGCCTAAGAAGAGGTGGAATATAACAAGGGAGCAGAGAAGAGTTCTATGTGGAGAGGGGAAAAATAAAAAGACATAAGAGAGAAAAGGAGAAAAAGAAATAAATTAAAATAAATTCTGAGCCTACTGTGGAAGAAAATAAGATGACTTTCAGTCAACGATTTGTGGAAAAAAAGTGAAATGGAGGAAATACTGTTTCCATGGCAAGCAAATTATTTTTTTCTTGTTTATATTCCTTAAAGACATCATTTTCATACTTTTGAGAATCATGCAGAATATTTTCTGATCTGGTTTTGAAGTCCATAAAAATATTCTGCAAGCCTGGCAGAAATTGTTAGTAAAGCTTCAGCTGACTCAGTTGTTGGTTGAAAAAATTTCAAGCTTGTTCAAAACTAATTAACATCAACCAGAAAAGAAAATACAAAAATTTCTAATAGAGTTTCTATGTTATCATATGATTTTTGGCTGAAGATGCAAGGTACATGCATCTTTTAGGAATAGTAAGGGACATGGTCACTTCACTTAAGACCACTGGTCAGACTGTATAATCAATACAATTATGATTTTCATAAAGAAAAAAATAGCAGCTACTGCATGGAATTGGAACCGCAAAAACTGATGCAAAATTGGCAAAGCTTTGGCCTAGGAATGGAGGGCTTTTGGAAGCAAACACTATAAAAAATAGATATCTAAAAGAAGGAAAGTATCTAGAATTTATAGCAAATAAAGAATAAGAGTTTTAATGTTTGATAGGAATGACCAAATAAAAAATCCATGCAACAGATGATTCTTGTTTACCTATGTGTATCTTCTTCCTTAGTCTTCCTTCCCATTCCTTTAGCTTTAATTCTACACCCACAGAGACAAGGAACATTACTGCCAGAGATAAGCATGCCATGGCTGTGGGAAGCAACAGTTGTCACTCAGCTTCAGCTCAGAAGTTGAGTGTTTGGCAAGGGCTAATTACCAAAATAATAGCTGCTTCCTACTGCTGCTTGCCTTTTCTTCACAAGCATAATTGATGAGGGGGAGGGGAAGCTCTGTCTTCTAATCATACCCAAAACTTGGTTACAACTAAAGAAAAGTTCAAAAATTACTGACAGATGAACTGTGAGCAATAACTTCAGTGTCTCAGGAAACCAAATTTAAAACCCCTTGAAGAAGAAATCAAAACCAGTGCATGGAGACCTTAAATTCTACAGCGCAGCTGAAGTGATCAGCCTGGCATATGTAAGGTTTAAACAAGTCAAATGCTTAATAATTAATGCCATCTCTGTCCTGTAGAAAAGTAGAAAGAGGTTTTTCTACAGGTACTGGACGAAGAAGGGAAAATCAATGAGAATGTAGCATAATATAAACCAAATTACTTTGGGGAAGGTGAGGAATATGTGAAGCTGTATGGCAACTATCTTTACAAATTGTTCTTTCTATTCCTATATCTTCCTCAAAACTTCTATCATGTGCTTACACATCAAATCAGTACAAAGTCTTTATGATATTTCTACTCAAAACATATACCCTTTTAACAGACAGGGAAACAGAGGCAACATGATTTAAGTCTATACAAGGCTGTCTTGCAGATCATAAAAAGAACTAAACACTTCACTCTCATTTCTGTGATCTGCTGTGTTACAGGTTACCTTGACCAAAAGACACACACTATATGCAACAAAGCTTTTTTAAATAAATGAATAGGTAAGAGGTGTAACAACATTTTATGTCAAGATAACAGACCAAAAATGTGAATAGGAAGGAATCAACAAAGGAGAGCAGGTACACAGGCTCTTCTAGGTCAAGAAATTTGGCCTTCTTCCAACATGGTATTAATCCTGTACAGAGTAAGGGAGCTCTTTTACCTTCAATTCTCTGTCTCCCCAGCTCATCTCACAGTAATAACTGAAATAATTATACTGCCTTTCTACAGCAAAACAAACACTACTGGAAAATTTTCCTCTTCCTTCTGATCCCAAAAGACAACAGTCCCAAACAGGCAAATCAAAAGGAAAAGACAACCATAAAATTGTCTTTCATATTCCATTCAATAGCATGCTCCTTTGTACCACTAGTGCATTTTCTTTTGCAGTAAAACATTTGTGACTAGTCCATACCATCTACAAAACGGTTTTCTGGGGGAAAGCTTGAGCTTCTCTTTGATGTCCTTTAAGGTACAGGTATCAACGTGGGTCTTGCCCTGGCAGAACAGACATGTCCTCTATCAGTTGCCTCAGTGAAACAGAAAAAAACATACTACTGTGGCCAAACACAGTGGGAAGACAGAGATAACAAGTCCTATTGTGAATTGGAGGCTATATTAGAGGAAGTACCCAAGCAAACAGACTTTCCTCAAAATCCATTTTGCAGTATGGAACAGTACTGCCCTTTAAACAGGAATGTGTCTGTTGCACAAACTAAACTAATGACACTGCTTATTAGAACTGCTCTGAAAAATGAATTTTTCATCTCCAGAAAACACTAGAATTAAAGGGCTTCTGTTTTGCTTTTACTTTTCTTGAATTAGTTTCTCACAATACCATCACTACTTTTTTTTTCTTGTAAGCAGTAACAAAAGCTCTTAAAAAAATGTTACTTCACAGAATCACAGAATATTAGGAGTTGGAAGGGACCTTGAAAGATCATCTAGTCCAACCCCCTGCCACAGCAGGATTCCCTAGACCAGCTCACACAGAAGTGCATCCAGACGGGTTTTGAATACCTCTATAGAAGGAGACTCCACAAACTCTCTGGGAAGTCTGTTCCAGTGCTCTCGCACCCTCACTGGGAAAAAATTTCTACATGTATTCACACAGAATCTCCTATGCTTCAGCTTACAACCACTGCCTCTTGTCCTGTCACTGGGCCTCACCGAGAAGAACCTGACCCTATCCTTCTGACACACCCTTCACATACTTAAAAGCATAGATGGGGTCACCCCTTAGCCTCCTCTTCTCCAAGCTAAAGAGACCCAGTTCCCTCAACCTTTCCTCAGAAGGAAGATGTTCCAGCCCCTTCATCATCTTTGTGGCTCTGTGCTGGACTCTTTCCAGCAGTTCCCTATCCTTCTTAAACAGAGGGGCCCAGAACTGGACACGATATTCAAGATGCGGCCTCACCAGGGTAGAAAAAAAGGGGAGAAGAACCTCTCTTGACCTACTAACCACACCCCTTCTAATCCACCCCAGAATCCCATTGGCCCTCCTGGCCACAAGAGCACACTGCTGGCTCATGGTCATCCTTCCATCTACCATGACCCCCAGGTTCCTCTCCCTTTCACTGCTCTCCAACAGCTCAGTCCCCAACCTATACTCTTACATGGGGTTGGTCTTTCCCAGGTGCAAGACTCGACACTTGCTCCTGTTGAATTTCAACAAATTGGAAGATGAACTAAACTTTTGCATGACACACATGCTTCTCTTTGGCATTCTGAACCCTAGTCTACTATAATAAAATAAAACAATAAATCCAAAAAGTTCCTTCAAAAGAGACTGAATTCTTTTTTATATGTACAAAGCTGTCAATAACAAGACAGCTAAGGTTTTCACTCAAGTTCAAGAGCAACCAACTGCTTATGAAGACTCCTTACAAGTACAGTCCACGATTCTTGTAACATCTGCCATGAACAAGCAACCCTCAGCTATTTTAGCATTACAATATAGAAATGTTTGGCTCTCTAGACAGAGTTTATCTTGTTTGTGTTACTCAGTAAAATCTATTACTTCTTTTTCTAGGGCTGCTATTGCTGTCTGAAAACTTCGGAGTTCATTAGCCAATGCACAGACAGCCAGTCACACACAGAGCAGAGATACTGATTTTATTACAAAGTTGCACAAGCTTGGATGGAGTCCCACAAAGCTGGCATACCACAGAAATCTCAAACAGTTAATTAAATACAAAATCTTATCATTAAACCACTCTCTACTTCCAACCTCTAATACTGCATTGGTCAGCTAATTATCATAAAACTGATATAATAAAATATTTATACACATGTTCAGAGGGGAATGGTCTTCACCTGGACTAGGGTCTCTTGACACATGGTGTGATTTTTAGTATTACGATGAGGGCAGCTCAGCTAAAGGTTCTGTAATCCTTACTCTTTGGCCAGCTTGCTGATCAACAACATATTTTGGCATGTCACTCCCAGGATGTTCTTAAAACATGCAAACGTCACTGAGGGACATAGGAGTCCAGGAAGGCTGGACGCTCTTTAAGGAGGAGGTATTGAGGGCTCAAGAGGAGGCTGTACCCATGTGCCTTAAGGCAAGCAAGCGGCACAGGAGACCGGCCTGGTTGAACAGGGAGCTCTGGCTAGCACTCAGGGAGAAAAGGAAAGTTTACAGACTTTGGAAGAAGGGACAGGCCACTCAGGAGGAATACAAAGCAGTTGTGAGGCTCTTCAGGGAGGGTATTAGAAAATCCAAGTTCAGTTAGAAATTAATCTGGCCTCTGAGGTTAAGAATAATAAGAAATTTTTTTTAAAATATATTAGTAGCAAAAGGAGGCCATATGAAACCCTCCATCCCCTAATGGATGCATGAGGGAAGTTAGTGACAAAGGGCGAGGATAAGGCTGAGGTGCTTAATGAATTCTTTGTCTCAGTCTTTAACAATAAGTCTACTGTTTCAAAGGGAATCCATTCCCCTAATCTCGTGAATATGGTCAGGGAAAGGTGTGACTCCCCCCTAGGCCAAGAGGAGATGGTTAGTGACCTGCTGCA
>VWZX01008060.1:0-35749 GCA_013399015.1 Galbula dea
AAGGAACTCTTGATCTCCCAAAACTATGGGAGAAGACACCTAGCATATGAAGCTAATGTAGGTATTGCTCCACCACACTCCTCTAAAGCAGGGAATGACATGAAGATTCTTGGTTCCTTCTTCCTCTCCCTTTCCCTTCACAAATTCATAAACAAGACAGCTTCCATCTCATAGTAGTAGTGTCTTATGTCAGAAATTGATACTTTCCCACATGCATCCACTTCCTAAGAGCCTTAAAGAAAAACAAAACACATCAGGTCAAGGATGGCAACCAAGTGTTAGCCACGTATCTGCCCTGGCCATGCTATAGCTACACTGAAACTATACCTTTTGTCCTTCTGAAAAAGGTCTCTTCCACACTTTGGAAACCTTGATAGAGAGATAAATTCAAAGCTGTACTGCTCAGGGTGCAACATGACCTTCCTTCTATCACAAATTATGCAAGCAGCTTGCTGGACTCAACTTATTTTGATTTTTTCCAACAGATAGGGCTTTACCAGAGAAGGAACATATTTCACACAGCAGTCTTCAGCCACCTACACAGAAAGCTTTAAGTGAACTAGAAGGAAACAGCAGATTTCTGAAAGCTAGGATCAACCAATTAACGGCCCAAAAGGCCTGTCAACATGAGTTTCACAATATTTCTCACACTGGAGATGAGGTGGCAGGAGCTAAGCATGGTTTACACTAGCTTAACAAACACACTCAAAAAAATCATGGAGCCTGAAGTCTTTTTGAACATAAATCAGTTCTATGCTACAGGCCAACATAATGCACATTTTCCTATCAGTGTTTAATGTAAAAATCACATAAAATCACACCCTGGGCTTAAAAATCCCATTCACATGGCTATATACTGACACACAAACAAACCCAGGGCCAATTCCATAAACCAAACACTCATTTAGGAAAATATTGACATGTTCTCCATTACATTCACACCACAAGCAAACATTCCTGGACAAAAGCAGTGCGTGAGTTCCAGGCCACATGAGGCAAGTTTCCACTGTAACAATAAACAAACAGAAACCTAGGAAAGCTCTTTTAGCCAGAAGGGCTCTGATTAACCAGTGATCAGTTTCGAATCAGTGGCAATGGTCAAGCTGCAGTATGCCATCTAGTGTCAGGCTCCTCAAAGTAAGGGTAAAAACCAAGCAACCACTGCACATTCAAACAAGCCACAAAGACCAGGGTGAGACTTGACTGCAGTTCTAGGTCTTCAGTCTTCCCCTCACCTGCTGACAACAGCCCAGCTGAAAGCACTAAGAAAAGAACCATACAAGACAATGTTAAGCAACATCCCAGGGAGTTCTTTAATGTTTGGCTCTCACTCCAGCTAATGGTTCAATTCACTAATCAAGAGATGAGCCAAAGGACAAGAAAAGCTGTGCAAAGCAGACAGAAATCCAGAGGTACACAGGCAGGTCCTCCAACATGTGATACACTGAACCTTAAAGGTGTTCTTTGTTTAGTCAACAAGCTACCACTTCATTCTCTTCTCAAGACAGTGTCTAGGCTTTGATGTGATGACTGACAGGAGCTGCTGGGTTTTCATCCTAGTGCTCTATCAGGAAAAGGTATACAAACACCCCTCAGGAGGTCATTAATAAGCCCTGTCTTGAAGCTTAGCAGGCAACTTCCTTACAAAACAAAATCTGCTGCTTTGCTTTTTAGGCTCTGCCCATGTCAGGAGTGGCATATCAAGAGGTAAAAACATTTAAAGGTTACACTTTGTTTCAGTTTCCCCAGCAGAGTCATCATGAAGCAGCCAGAGAACACAGGCCAGGTTAGCCATTTGACTCCTGCTTACAATAACCTCCAGACATCAAGTTTCAGAATGCAACCTTTCAAATCACATGTGCACAATAGCAGATGCACATGGAGCTTCCCCTTCATGGAACCACACACAGACAAAAGAACTAGTGCCCTCCTCCTAAACAGGAGACAAAAAGGTCACACTGCACATGTCTACCCTCCCTGAGGATGTGGAGCACAGGTCATGGCTGTAAAATACATTAAGTAGGGAATTGTCAGGAGTGAAGGAACAGGGGAAAAAATTAACTAGTAGTTTTTAGAAGAGGGAGAACTGGAAAGCTAACTAACTAGAATCAACACTGGTGTCACCAGGTTCATTTGTACAGCACAGTTGTTAGTAGCTGTTAAATATTAACAGTAAATGCAATTTCAGGAAAGCAACATGAAGAATACTCCCAGCCAGCCTCCCTTTACAGGCACACAGGCAGTGATTGCTTAGTCCATTACCCAATTCACAGGGTTACAAGACATCACTTCCAACCCCACCACCACCTACCATTTTCCAAAGGAGTGGGCAACAAAACATGCTGGTTTTATTTCTCTTGAAACTTCCTTCTCAGTGAAACCTACACTTGGGGACACCAATAACCAGATATGCAATAGATATATTTCAAATGAGTGGATCTCACTGGACAATGAGGTGGAGAACAAGCCTGACAATCCTGTTTGATTCCATTCCTGGAATGAAGTCAGTGCCTTTCATTGCTTTCCACTACAAAGAAACCCATCATTAGACCTCATTTTTGTCTGTTCAAAGGCTGAAGATCTATACAGGAGGTGGTGTTTTAAAGGAAAAACTTTGAAATCAGATAGTTCCCAAGAATATCACTATATCCATTTCAGATTATAACTTCTATCTTCCCTTGGTCAGTCCAGCTCAAGGGAGGAAGCACCATATTTTGCTCATTAATTTCAGAACCTGGGGGTGGGGGAGGGGTTGGTTTGTTTGTGGGTTTGGTGTTTTTAAATAACCTTTAAGATGGCTCTTTGTTGATTAAACCATTTTCATCCTTCAGTGAGTTTGATTCCTATTAGTTCAGACTGCAGAGAAGACATTGATTTTCACTGGAGTCAGGATCAAGAGAAGTAACAGCTTTTCCAATTAAACAACTGCTCCACACCTTAAGTAGAGAAATCTGTCCAGAGCAATAATGTGCAAGTGGCCAAAGCACTCCTCAATGCTAACAAAAGCTAACAGACATGTTTGTAATAACCTGAACCTTTACCTGGAGAAAGGAGGAAAACCCCATGCATTACAGGCAGTTCAACTCCTGCTAACTCTGCTGATAAGAAGCTGCATCAGTGAGAAAGGCTTAAAATTACAGACATCTCATCTTCCAGCTCTGAATTACCATCATTATACCACACAAAACACCACACTGGGCTTCAGCCTACTAAAATAGAAATCACAACCAGAAATGGTTGAGCAGGCTGTTGCCTCTTCTCCTCTTCAATGAAGCTTTTATACCAAACAAACCTATACAGTTCTTGCATTAGAGCCTTCCACAGAGTTGCACTGTAAATCAAGTATTTCATTCCACAGCCTGCAGCTATTTCCACATTTAACAACTGACATGGGAAACAAGTTTTAATCTCCATTAGGCTGAAACAATTACTATCCTCATAACCACTCAAGTCAGAGGTAAAAATGATGAGGTTTGTATTACCTGACTGTATATTCAGGAGGAAGCAGTTATACTTTTCCAGAGGAAAATGGCAAAGTATATTCAGCACAAGAAAAGAGAGAAGCCCCCCCCCCCAAATCCCACTCCTTAATTCTGGCTGTCCCAGGATGAGCAGGCACTCCAAGCAGTCAGGACAGGACTTTCTTTTAGGCTGTAGAAGAAATGCATCATTCTTGCCACAGGGCAGCAAGGAGAAATCTGAACAGACACTACCTCTGCAGATGTATGTATTTCTCTGATCAAGAATTTTAGCTACAGCTTTAGACCAGACTTCAAACAACTGAGGGACTTTAGTCATTAGGGAAACAGCTCTCCTGCTCAGAGGAAAATCTATTAAAAAGCTACTGAATTAAGTGACCTGCAAGTCTGTCCTGTATCATCTATTATTACCAATGCTGTGTCTTCAGGTTTTAAAACAGCTGTTAAAAGGAGTTCAACATTTCATTTAGGAAGTTACTTTAACAGTAAGAGCCATGACTGAGAACAGCAATACTTAAAACTCTCCCTAAAATGCTCCTAGCACTTCTAATGCTTTGCCTTGGTCACATGCATCTAGTTCATGCATATACATCCTACCCCAACTACCAAAACAGGAGAAGCTGATATGGCATCTCCTGCCCTCTGCTGCAGTCCAACACTAAGCAACTAAGAACCATTAGCACTTGGAGGTTTTATAATCCCTAATCAGGAAATGCCCTTCCAAGGGCAGCCACTGAGTTGTTTGGGAAAGGCTCACAAGATTGTATGTAAATGTAAGAGAAAGTGTTAGAGACAGTTAGGAACAACAGGAAAAAAGATCCCTACGTGAAATCTCAGTGTGGGTTTTATACATTATTACATTTTACTGCCACTTATTACTAGCTGCTAGAAAGGAATATTAAAAAATCACAGCAGGCCAAGACTCTCTGAATATGTTGAGGCAAACATGGATTTTACCCCTTGCCCAAGAAAGGAAGAAAATGCCATCCACTTTGAACCAATCATCCTTTTATTTATGCTCTAAAAAGGCCTGAAAACATCTCTGGAACCACCAAATTATTTAAGTCAGCATGAAAACAATAGGTAGGGTGTTAAAGCTCAGTCTTTTGGAAGCCTTGGGAAGGAATCCCTCCAGAGCTAAATAATTAAGACACATCATCCAGAGCGACTCTCCAGGCCAAAGCAATATGCACGTTTCCAATCTACAGAGAGGACATGTGGTCGGTGAGAAAGACAGAAGGAGTGCACAGTGACTTTTATTGCTTTTCTTCAGCAAAACCTCATCTTTGCATGCTAAAGCACGGGAAGGAGGCTGCTGTATTGATTTGGAGTGCCCTCTAGAGTCAACTCCTTACTAACGACCTCAAAGGCAGATGTCCTCGTTTACTTCAAAGAATTCACGGCACCGGCATCTGCAGGTTCCTAAATCAGCCACATTCTACACAAAAGCTGAGAGCAGAGCTATTAGCCAGCCAAAAACGCAACAGCATTTTACAGGCAGCAGGGGAGAAGTATGCTTTTATAAATGCACATTCTCTGTGTCTGTCACACAGAAATCCAATCATTTAAATCACCAAACCATGCTGGCTGGGGTTAAACCTCAACACCAACACATGGCCCTTTCTGGACAGATTTCAGTAAGTTAGCCAGATTGACCTGGTTTAACTCTTCAAATGACCTTAAGGCAACTTTAGACAATGCAACTATTTTTAGGCCTTTTCATCCCTTAAAGATACAGGTCCTTTTGTTCTCCTCAGCCTTAAAGGGTCTCATAAGCTACTGATTTTCATCTCAAGATCACACCACCTAACATGAGATGAGCTTCTACCTGAAAACTCAAGGGCATGGGCATCTTCATCTCTCTTTCCCTACACAGGAACCCTTTCAAAAGGCAGTGTCTGCATAAATCCCAAATGCTTTTTTCCTTTGGATATCAGGTGATTCCTGCACACTCTGAGAAGACCTACACAGCATTAAATCCTTTGCTTTTATCAAGTGATGCATGTGTCCATGTCCAAACAGTCTTCTTCAGACATAAAAGCTGAATGCATATGCTGTGACATATCCATATCCTGTGACAGTATATATTAATAGCCAAAAAGTCATAAGAATGTAGTCTTTAATTATTACTTCTCAGTGAAAGATTTTAAGGCATAGGATTTCAGTTAATTAAAAACCCACTTAGCTATCAAACTTCTGTTAAAGGACCTATTTCAATCTGAAATGAGGGTAAGTTACTGTTACCTAGAAATGTATCATTAAGTTCTCACTCATTGTTTATAAACTTGCTCACAGAAGGTAACTGACATAAGAAAGGAGCTATGCAGACAGCATCTAAGAAGCACCTTTTCATAACTAATAACTGAATTGATTAATTTCATCCACATCTCAGCCCTTGGGGGGGGGGAAATAAACAGTAAAAACAGACTGCAGAATTGAATGTCTTTTTGTTTTAACTCTCAACTGCTAACAGAGGAGTGAATAAGTTACCTAATACAAGCAATTTCTAGTGAGCTCTTAATGCAATTCAAGTTCCTAACCAAGGAGGGGGAAGGTGTTTCCTTTCTCCCCCCCCACCATCTTCACTCTCCAGCTTGAGGGCCACATTTTCCAGTACAGGAAACATATAAGGTCACACTCTTGAGCTTTACTCACATCTCTCATACTGAAGAGCTATCTTCTGTTTCAGAAAATCTATGATTATCCTTCTAATCTTTCTTGGAGAGGATATTCATCCTTCAGCTAAGGGGATTCAAAAAGATCTCTTGAGGACCTTGCTTTTGGACACAGGTAGTAACTGTAAGAACTCTAGAGGCCCTCAGAATTCAGAGCTATCTTAAAACAACCTTTTCCTTTAAAGTAAATCATAAGAGAAATGAAGTTAAAACCAAAGCGGGGTTTAGTTTTAAACAAGCTCAATACAAAGCCAAAGACAGAAGAAATTTGTCTCTCCAACACACTTAAGTCATTGCCAGGAAAAGATTTCAGGGGAAAAAAGTGAGAAAAGTTTTTTGGAGCAGTAAGAGGCACAAACATTAGCCTACAGAAGAGATACAATAAGCTTCCATCACCAACTCTCTTCCACAGAGATGTTTGTTGGAAGAGAAACTTTCAAAACAACAGCTGCTCTTGGGATTGCCAGACAAATACAAGTGAAAACCTCAACTTCACAGCCACAACAGCTATTTCATGGCTAACAAAACCAGGCTAGGCTGCTCAGACTGCAAAACACCACTCTGAAATCCTAGTGTGTTTAGTGTAATTCAATGATTAAGCTGTGTCTTCCCTAAACACTCTGCATGGGACTTTTGCTTGGTTTTGATCAATACAGCAAAACAGCAGCTATCTGTATGCTTCTGTTAGTAAAAAAAGCATGAGTGGGTGACCATGATAGACAATGAAAGCAGCTTCTGTACACTGGTTAGCATTAGGCTGCCAATCCTTAAATGTAATCCTCCTGAAAGGCATCATTACCAATATCCTCATGGAAATAAGTGCCAAAGTCTGTAAAACACTGCTGAATTAATCATGGAGTTTGCAAGATACTGGGGTCTGAGGCACAAAAGCTGTAAAATCACAGCTTTTAAGGTCTTAAATGAAGTGCCATATACAGCTAACATACCTACTAGAGTTCCTGTTCACAGCTCTATGCTTTTACACACACAGTCTGCAGTTTTACAACAGCTGTCAGTGCAAGAAGCAATCTGGAGTTTCAAGCTCATGCCTCTGTACATGTCTGTTTACCTCTGACACCAAAACCAACAAGTAACAGTAGCTGAAATTAGCATCTGCTGAAAGACAAATCTAGAGCCTCTGGTAGCTACAAATCTTTACTCCACCTCTCAACACAGATTCCTTTCTCAGAGAGGATCAATAGCCTGGCCACTGTTTTAGCATAACCCATTCCTTTGTTAGAACCACTACTGCTCAGATTCTGAATAAGCAAACTGCTGTGCCCCTAAAAAAATACCACCTGCAACTCCAGGGACAGTAATCAGTAATCTTGGTAGACTTCCCATCTTTTGCTAAAGAGCATTTTCTCAGACCTCATTTCCCTTTCACTTGACCAAAATAGAAAGATTAAAGGTAAGCCATTTACAGCTAGGAAAACCAGAACTTATTACATGTTATTCTACCTAGCTACACTAAATTTAAAACCATAGTCAGAAATGATGCCATGGTTTTCAGCAGCAACATTTATGTCTCCCACAGCTAAAGTCTCTGCATTTTCTCCCTCCCTTATATTAATGTTTATCCAACCATAATTCCATTAGTATTATGTAACAGACAATCTCCTTAAGCACTTTATCATTACCTCACACCAAAACTAACCTACTGCACACAGATACTTTTGACTGTACAGCTGTTATCTTTCTAGACTTTGCTGACATACAAGAAACTGATGCAGAACTAAATCAACACCTTCAGCAGCCCAGCAGATCTGTCTGCATCCTTAGCCAGGCTCCCAGAGAACAGAACACTCTGGCCACTACCATCTTTCCCTTACACACACTCACAACATACTAACATTCAACTACTGTAACACTTGTGATTCTTCCTTTAAGGAAAAAAGAATCCTAAAAATACCTTGAATGTTTTGTCAACTGCCTGCCTCTCCTGCGTGCTGAACACAGTAAATACTCTTCTGCAGCTATGTCTGTAATTTGACATTAATTCCTTAATCTTCTTAACTCAGGGCAAGCTTGTAGATCATTAAGAGGTTATTTAGAAGAGCACATCTGAAGTATTACATGAAGTGTGCATTTTATTAAGAAAAGAAGTTAACTCAAGTTTTGTATTTTCCCATTCATACACCTGCAAATCAATCAATCTCCTTTGGAGAGCAACACAGAGATACACTAGGAACTATTACTGCTACATAATCCTCTTTCCTGTGCTACAGCATCTGCTAACAAGATTGTGTAGCTTCCACACTGGATCAGCAGGACTGTGACCTTTTCTGATAGTTATTCTAACTAATATTAACACTGTAGAGATGGTCAGTGCAACAATCTTCCACTTTTATGCTCTCCAATACAGACACCACGTGGATTAGCTTCCACTGCCCAGCACTTGTGTCTTGCCTGCATCCCAAAAATATCTGTATCAGGCTCAGCAGTCATTGCTCCTGCCTGTGCAACAGCAGCAAACGACACAAAGCAGCCTTCACCAGAAAAAACCTTCCCTTAGTGGTCTTTATTGTGCCATAGCTCATTTAAAAGGCAGAACAAACAGGGTCTTCACTAAGCCTTTTCAAACTACTGATGGGGATTTCTGCCATTCTTAGCACAACCATTTCTGATTATATGACTTCTCCAAATACACATCCAGTTAGTGAAGGAAACTCCCTTGAGCAAAAACAATTCAACACTGGCTGGCTAGTAGCAGTACTGGAAGAACTCAAAGCTAGCAAACTCTAAACATCTGTGTTTCTCTGGGAAGTGTTTTGTTTCTAAAAATAAAGATGAGAATATCCCACTATGAGTTAGCTGATATTTCCCCAGAAGAGTAATCAAAACATGCTGACACTGCAAGACTACAAACCCATAAAACATGTTGGAATTATCACACTTCAGTTGAAATAATTCCAGGGAGTTAGGATTCTGGCACCAAAACAACCAAAAGAAAAGCCTGACCTTATCCCTGAGTCACTGTCATACTTAAAGATGCATTAGTCATCCAGACTCCACTGCAGGTGCAAGTTGGTTTGATGTATGCCAAAAGGATTTTATTTTAAGCACGCAGTAGTATCCATTTCTAAAGCAGGTACTTCTCAGTCATTGTACCCTTGGTCTACTGTATAGCATTTCCTGAAGCATTACTGGAATCCTTTAGAATTGATTCCCTAAACAGCTTTAAAATCAGCAGAGAACAAAGTTACACAGGGATATTTGCACCAACATCCTTCCCCCATACAATCACGATTCCTATGGAGACAGAAAAGTACTCTGGCCAACACTGCACCCACCAAAATTCTGCTTGAAGTGATGAGCAACCAGTAATTCTAGATGAGGAAAAAAAAAAGTAATCCTCTTTTAACACCTACTTCGAATGCACTTCAGTTCCCTGTGTCAATTGTGGTTAAGAACTCAATAACTTTGGTCTTTCAGTTGATTAGGATCCAACCCAGGTGGATTTGCTGGGATTCACATTTTGTAGAAGGTCCTAATAAGACCAAGTGTGATCAGGATCACCAACTAGGAGAGATTATTTCTTTTTCCCCACTATACACAGCAAAAAAACCCCTCTAAGTTATTATTTAAGGTAGCAAACAAGCTAGCATGCCTTTGGCTGTGGTTGTAACTGACAACTATTGGTCCTCACTTAGCACGTACATCTCTGCCCTTTCCCTTTTTGGGTTTGTCTCACAGCTTATTAAGTTTTGCATCCAAAGCAGTTGTGCTCTTGCCAACAGACTATCACATCTTATTATCACAGGTAATTGGAAAACATCAGTGTACCTCCATAAATAAGGGACTTGAATTGCAAGTGCCTTCCACCAATTGCAGGAGGCATTTTCTTTGTGTCAGCTGCAGACACACAGGAGTGTTTTGCAGAGAACTGCAGGGAGAGTGTTTTCATCTACCCTGACAGCTGAGCTTGTGTAGATACCAAACACACAGGAAGGGTAGCAAGCATTTCTTTTAATAAACTGCCACAGAAAAAAAGTATGAAAAAAAAAAATTATTCCAGCTGAGGACATATTGATGGGTACAAAAATCCTTGAGGCATTATGCAGCTCACAGAAGCTCATGGATCAGTATTATTGCAGCAACCAGTAGCCGTCAAAGCCAATTACCCCTGGGACATCCCTGTGTGAGGACTGGCTTCTAGAGATGCCTTCTGCAACTGTCAGTGGCTGTGCACGCTGGAGAGAGGAGGGAGTGCTGAAAATCTGTCACAGCCAATTACTGCCAATGTTTTATTTATGTCAGGATACACCTGATCAGTGAACAATAAAGCCATTTTATAGAAGATGATTACAAAAACAGAATGCAAAATGGCAACAACTGGTAGGAAAATTTCATTTCTAGATAAACACAGCACGTACACTGCCACAGAGGAACATGTGAAATAAATTCTCAGTGCTGAAGCAGTGACACACACACAGGGTTTAAAGCCTTTGACTCCAAAGGTAGGCTGCATTTTTCAAATGCCCTGACAAAAGGAAGATTTGTGTAGAACTTCTTTTAGAGGCAGGAAGATGCAAGTCAATCTACTACAATGGATTTGAGGAATTAGCTTTTACATGGAAGGAAACCAGAGAGGGAAAAGAGGGGAGAGGAAAACACTTGATAATACAGGGATAAGGTCACAGAAGATCTTTTCTGAACACCACACCAGCCTTTATTTCAATTGCTAAGCAGGAAAAACAGAGAAATTGTACCACCTTCCAAGGCTTGAGAACCTGCTTTGTACTCACTTGTCTTCAACTTACAATATACTACCCACATTTTAAAGAGATTTAAGTCTAAATATGCCCTTAGGCCTTGGGACTTCACATCAGATCCCAAATAAAACTCTGGGGCTTTTTCCCCACAGATATATAAACTGCCTGGTTTTATTCACAGCAATTTTCAACCCTCTCCTGTCAAGCAGAGGGCATCATACAAAGCTGTTCTGAATGAACAGATCAGCTGGAGCCTTGTCAGGTGAATACGCTGTTGGGGAAATCCTTCTTTAAACAGAGGTGACCTCCCGGGAGAAGTTACATCAGCCACCAAGATGGAAGTTGGCACTTCGAGGTAATCTCTTCAGTTGTTTTCCTGCCTTAAGTTCTGACTGCCAACACTTCCTGCCCTCCCTGTTAAAGGATGTACCCTGATCCCCTCCCCAAAGACACCACAGACACACATGCACAGATGTAAAGGAGGCTCAGTAACCACATCAACCACTGCTCCGAAACATGATTTCTCTAAGACACCTTTGAAACACCCAACAAGCTAGTGGTCTATACATCATTCTCCTCTGTCTGGCCTTTGCCAGCACCAGATCTAAACTGAGTGATACTCCACTTTTGTTAAAGTACTTGGAAATCTCCACAGAAAGTGATCTACATAATGTAAGGTTTTAACAACACTAATAATGCTGCAATAACAGTGGGGAAACTTCTCTCATGCTTCCCTGTTCAAAATCACTCAGAATAATCTTAGAACAATCTAATAACCTAATCTCCCACTCTGGAGAGCTACCACAATGCTGCTGCTGCTTCTGTTTACTCTTCAGTTTTAAAGCACAACAGCTCAGGCCAGGGCCTTAAAATAACTCAAGTCCACAGACGTAATAATGAAAGGAAGCTCAAGAGACTATTTATCACAGAGAAGGCTCCCATCTCACCAGCACTGCAAACACATTAAACCTGCTCATCACCAGACAGAACCTGAACTTTCCTGACTCAGATCACTTCACAATACTGTCAACACTATGCAAGTCAACTTAGTTTACATGGAAGAGTACTCCAAAGCTGACTGACCTGTATGCCTCCAGGACTCAAAAGGCACTGAACACAGAAAGTTCCAGACACACCCACTGGCCTCCTATGTATCCTACAGCTCCACTGCAGCACAAGGCTAAATAAGCAACAGAATTTAAGGATAGCTTGGTCATATCTCTCCCACTCCACCTGCTTCTTCCTGCCATCAGGGAGCTTGGCTACCCAGAAGCTACAGGAACATCACACCCACAGTGAGGATACACAACAGCTTCAGGAGACAGCTGCATGCTGCAGCATTCAGATGTAGAGCACAACTCAGGAACCACAGTGCCCACCTCTCCCTGTGGCAAAAGCCCTCCTCAAGACTTTGGAAGCCCAAAGATACAGGAACAAAACAAAGCAAGACTATCTGTACCACCTTAAATGGTATCAACACAGATAATACAACAGGATTTGGGTATGGCCTTCCCTGGGAGTGGCTTGTGAAGAGTGCAAATAATAGGAGCTTCAGACCCAAAATAAAGGCATCAAAGGAATGGCTGTTGTATGCCAAGCTGATAATAATACTACTAGATACTTGGATTTCCCCCTCCCTTTCACATCTGGTATATGGAACATTTCTCAAATGGTGTTTTTGTTCACAAGTCACTGTGCAGGTACAGCTGCAGAACAAGAGGGCATTGACACAAAAACACTCTGTTTAGTGTTTTGTGCACACTGTGGTGTATTTGGAAAACTAATCTGTCCTGCAGCTATTAGAAGGAGATATATAGATTACTGTTTTAATAGAGCTAAATGAAAGAGGATCAATATTATTTTAATTTTTAAAGGTCTGTTTATGAAATGCAATCATCCTTCATTAAAAATGCAAGCTGTGCTTCACAAGAGGTTAGTGTAAATGATTCATAGTTTGATATCTCTCCAGTACAATCATCTTCTCTTAGGAGGACCCATCAGATTTTCCATCACACCACTCATTACTAAAAAAAAAAATCCTGTTCCACACCTTCCTCACCCCAGATACCTATAGATCTCCTACATTTGTATTAGCAGATGACTGCCTATTTGGTTGAATTATCTGTGGCTAAAATGGAACAATCAAGCCAGCCACAGCTTTCCTTTTACTGTCTTTGAAAAACCCAAACACAAAGCCCCACTCCCATAAAAAAAAGTCCAAACACACACAACTGCAGTAGCAAAACACTTTTTATTTCAAGAAAACAAAACAGAAGACTACCACCACACACTCCACCCTCAGTGTCATGCTAGGGAAAACAACAAATACATAAAACAAACACCACACTCAAATTGTTCAAATTCATTTACCTAGCCTGAAATTTCAGTATGATTACTGCCTTCCTTAGAATAAAATTTACCTTCAACACTGGACTTCAATAGGTTCCACAGAGTGAAATCTTCAAAGTCAAGCCCATTATAGCCTTAAATGCAAGACCCTTCTATTTAAAAACACTAACTGCAGCTAATTGTTTCAATATAGGAGCATCTGGCTAATTATAACACGAGGTTTTAACTAATAAATTCTTAATAATTAAACTCCAGTGTTCAATTTCCTTCAGATCTAAACCACCATTACACCACAGCAATTACAAACACTACAGATACACTGGCTACAAAACACTTGCATCACAGAAATCCCTGCTAAAAAGCTCACCAGCTGCTACATTAAAAGGCAGAATATAATGCTAACATTATAACAATGTCTATAGAAGAAGTGTCCTTATGAGCTATTATACCCAGATGGATACAGCCTTTATCTGGCTCCCAGCTATTTCACCTTGCTGTCTGTGCATGCCTAACAGGCAGCAGCTCTGCCTGTGCCCATTACAAGACTATCTGCCAATAATTTTCATCTTCATTCTTTTCTCTCCAAACACACACCTCTGAATTTAATAGAGCTGCACTAGCATCACCCAGCACATTTATGTATGTGATGCTGAAAATATATTTAATCAAGGCAATATTGCACACTGTAGTGGCTGAGCTCCTCCAGTTCCCTAGAGAATCTGTTTGGTTTAGGTTTTAATACCTGACAGGGACACCCCTCCCCTAAACAAAATAAAGGCCAGCAATATAGCAGATCTGACAGAATATTTTACAATGGAGTTGCACACTCTATGCATTCAATCTCTCCCTTTCCCAGAAGATTCATTACAGTTCCATTAGAAAGTCAAATCAGGCAATTCTGCAGCCTGGTGAAAGCTAGCATATGAAAGCAGGTTAATACAAAAGAATTTCATTTTAAATAGAGGACATTTAGGACTTTTAAAAGCAACATTATGATAAAAATTTCAGGGTGTTTGTTCTGGCTTCAGAGCATGCTTTTCAAGTCTTGTTTCAGTGATGGGGCTGATTTCCTAAGGAAGGAGGGAGGGGATGTTAGATCTCCAAGGTTTGCCATCTTAATTACCCTGCTGCTTCCACACGTTGCTAAGAATCACATTGCAGACACACTCCTCTACTCCACTGCCACCGTGCTGCTAGCAGCTCCTAGCAGTAAAAAGCCTAAATGCCTTAGTTAGCATTTGCAGAGGCTGTGTACTGCACACTAACAAACCACTGGGGACTGCACTTTAGACAGAGGTATTATTAAATACAAGATACTACCCATTTGAAGTTTTCTGCTTACCTTACAACAGAGGCATTATATATAATTATTACCTTTTAGAACCTTGCCTCCACTTCAGCAAGTAAAATGCAGATAGGGAATGTAATTAAACTAATAATGTAAGATTTGATTGACAGGGCAGAAGGAAAAAAAGCATTCAAAACTTAAGAGTATAAGCTTATCAGTATAAGCTTACCTGAATGAAGCCAACTCATTTTAGAGCAATTCTTCATTATAAGCAGGACACTTACAAACACACAAACTACATACACAGATAGTTACAGCCCAAAAAACCCCAACCCCACAGAACACAAAAAGCAGCTGTCAACAGCAGCAGCCTTGGCAGCATTAAAGATGAACTTCATCCACTTCCCTATGTTTAGTATAATACAAACCTAAATGCAGTCAAAACATCTGGGGCATTATTGATGGTTATGATAAGTGATATTTGACATTTCCCAGGAACCCATTAGACATTCTGCTTACACCCCATCCTTGCAAAGTGGAAGGCCTACATTTGTTTCTGATTTTGTATCTTTTTGGAAAGCATGCATTGCCTGGATAACAGGCTTCATGAAAAGGCAGATACATGTATGAGGAACTCTCACTCCTAAACAATATTTAGAGCACATGAAAGAATCTAAATCTAAAAATACATCAGGTACAAATACACTGCAGTCAAACTAAGAACCGTGTTTCCCTTTAATTCCTCACATCTTGACTCAAGAGCTGTACAAAAAGTTATTAAAATTAATGCAAACTATCATAACTCTGTCTTTTTTATTACTGGTAATATTCCTTCTAAAATATTAGTCTCCTTGGCTGAACCAGCATGTCTTTCTGAAAGTTGCCTTTGAAGATCAGAAACTCTTTAGCATAAGAAGTGAAACATGCAATCATGTTAATTTGACAAGGTAAAGGGAAAAAATAAATCACTTCAGCTTAGTATTTCTGAAGCTCAAGCTATTCTTTCATAAAAAAAACACCAAACATTTTTCCTTCCTGGTTCCCACCACAGTAATTGAAGTGAGGATGTAACAAAAGCTTGTTGTACTCCAAGCATTTGAAAAACAAAACAAGAAGGTATGAAACTTGGCAAGTGACCTAAGTAAACACATCCCATCTTAAACAACAGTAGTAGGTTAGCATAAATTGCTGAACCATCCTACCAATCCAGTGAGCATTCATTTCTCCTTGTTTGCATAATTAACACCACACATACATACATATATATATATATATATGCATATGTAGAGAGATATGAAGGAGGCAATGAGCACACATGTTTTATAAACAAGAAATTCAAGCTAGAATTTCTCACTCCCTCTTCTGAGGTTTCAGTGAGCTGCATGCCTAGCCAAAACACCATGTTACCCAGCACTGTGTTGTCAAAAACAAAACCAGCATCCACACACTTCAAACTTCTGTACCAAAACACCCAACCTTCATGAGTTGGCAGAAGGATCAGTTTTCCAATACTCAAGCACAGTTTATGGTAACTCTTTGTGCATGTGAATGTTGTTCTTGAACCATTTGTTACTCTTTCATCTGCTTGGCACCAGGAAAAACAGGTACTGCACTGGAGAAACCTCAACAGCCCAGCTCCCACTGCTCCCATGTACCACTGTGTTCTTATTAAGGGATCTATGTTACCATTACTATTCCTAGATAGTTATAAATACCTTTGCAGTCAATAACTGGTCCTACATTGCAGAGCTCTACAACAGTCCACATGCAGTGTTGAGCAGAACTGCTACTTCTCAGAGCCATCCTGTGGGACAACCTAAATGCCAAAATTCAAGAAGGAAAAAGATGCTGGGATGTCACCACATTTGGCTGAAGTTACAGTTTGCAGAGCCATTCCCTTTGAAACCCAAAGTTCCACCTCTCCACCCACGTTAAGCTTTCTTCAAGACAGACATCCACATTTTGCAGACATGTAAATCACCACAGACCACATCTGAAGGCACAAAATAAATACATAAACAGAAGTTCTGTGATTGCTGTGACTGCTGACTCCCCAGTGCTTGTTCCAGTACTGAATACTCCAGCCTGACAAAGGGAACCATTTACAGAAGTGGTGACTAACCTCCTTTTCATAATTGCTCACTCAAGTTTTAAAAGCATGCTCCTCTCCCTTACAGTTACAGAATTATTTCAAAAGCATGAACCCATTAAACATTTGCCTCAGTCTGCCCTCAACAATAGCCTCAAGAGATAAAAATTCTCATCTGTTTCAACAGAGGCCCTATTGATTCTGCTGTCACAGAATATGACTGTTTTCTTCTCATGCTGCTTCAGAACAGAGCATTCTGTCATGGAGCTATACGTTTATTTCCTTTCCTGTCCCTTCAGACGCTTTGCAGCAGTGGTTTCCCCACATCCCAGCACCCTTCTCTACCCCAGCAGAGAGCATTCAGCAGTGAAGATGCAGAGAAGCCTACACCACACACACTCATCCATAGGAGAGTTCAAAAAAGCAGCAATGGATGGGCTGTAAGCTGCAGGCATTCAGAGCCAAACTGAGGGGAAACACCAAACCTCACTCCCACACAGCTTCACACTATCCAGTACGAACATCCAAGAGCCTAGGATCCAGTTGGAAATGAACTGCCCATCTCACAGAAACCACCCACAGCATCACACAAACACTTCTGGCTCTTCAGAAAAAGAAGGTCAGAAGGCTTGTGTGACTGGCAGCTGTGTCAATGCGAGTCTCCAGGCACAATGCTTGGCTGGCCCTGTAGAGCTGCCAAGCTTTATTGGAACCGGGGAATATCGACTGCATTCTGTCCCTCCAATGCCAACGAGCTGATCCTTCCAGACAAGCCAAGTGGAACTGCCAATGATGCAATCAGCTGAAGAATTCATGTCATGGTTACAGAAGCTGAAGAACAGCTGCTGAGGAAAGCCAGTGCTACTGGGCACAACTGGATGTAACTAAAGATGTCCTTTACTTGGCCTCCTGGACACACCAAAGACTGGCACTGTCTAGTCCCTACAAATCATTCAGGCATCTTGTTTCCCAGGTAGCAAACCTCAACATCCAGAGGAAAAAAAGAAAACCACCAACAAAATAAGTAGTTCTGTGAGCAACACACCCAAACACATTCTGATTGACTTTATTAGAGAGGAAAGAAGGCTGGTTTTAGGCAAGATCACAATCAACTCTTTTCTATCAGACCCACAGATACCTGTAAGGAACCCCACATTTTTTCCCCCCTAAAATCCCCTAAAAAGGAACAAACTATGCTCAACAGAAAAAAAAACACAGGTAAGAGCTTGGGTTTCCACAAACAAGCTCACCATATTCTCAATGTTACTCTCTCCTCCAACATAACCAGTTGGCCCTGTTATCACGACACACAAAGACAAGCTAAACTATCAGATACACCTGCCAGTGCAGAAAACCAAACCACTGACAAGATCAGGAACTACATTCAGCACCAGTAGTTCCCTCTCTCTTCCTCTTTCTCTCCCCTTCCCCCCAGAATTAAAAAAACATTGCTAAGAACAAGAGGGTTTACAGTTTTGGTTTCCATATGTCCCCAAATACTTCACTCCATCACTTCCTGATGGACTCAAGTTCAAAACAGATGCTCAAATTCCAAGTTAATTGCTACCTTTTCCCCTGTGATTTTTTTTTTTTTTGGCCAATATTTGAAGTATTTTGCCTTCTTCCTTGTTACTTTATTTTTTTTTCATGTGAACCATTCCATTGGACACTCAGTTTCTACTGGAGAGAGTTTACCACCCAGAAGTATTTATTCATCAGTCTACATTACACACTAAAAAACCAGGAAAAATTGCAGGAAGACAGACAGGGAAGCCAGCATCAAATTAAAACCAAAACCAAGCTACATGACAGGTTAGTCTCAGAAGCCAACAGTGACAAAACAAGAACTCTTTGTGACCTTGCTACTACCATGAGCCAGACTACCTGCACACCCTGCCATCAGGGCCAAATGATCTTCTGCAGAAGGCAGCTCATTGTCCTACTGAATTCAAGTGTTTCCAGTCCTAGCAGAATATTCTGCCAGCCTTATAAATCTCCTCTTAACCTCTCTACCTTCCTAATCCTCACAAGTATGTCTTTCCCAGCATCCTGAAGAGTTTCAGTGGTATATAACTCACACTTGAGTGGAACATATGCTTCAAACAAGCATCAGATTGTTGCATGGTTTTCATACCAGCCCTCATAATCCCTAGGTTCCTAACATCTGTCTTTCATTTGTGATATAATTACACATTTCTTTTTCATTTTACTAGTTTGATTTCAGATGCTGTTTATTTGATCCTGGGCATGATTTTGATGCAGCCAAGGGACATCATGCTCCTTCTTACAAACATTTCATTTCAGCTTACAAACTTCTGCAGCCTTCTTGTTCACAAACAGATTCACCTATACAGAGAAGAAAACTGCTCAGAGCTTTTCCCCCTTGACCAGTTCTCCTAGAAAGACTTAAAAGTAACTGCAAAAGCTTTAAGAGTGTACTGAAAGGTGAAGGGAGAGAAAGAAGTATCAATATTTAATCTACAGCTAAAAACATAGGATCAAAGCTGCATCATGATGGCATAATGTTGCAGCTGGTTCCATTTTCATGTTCTTGCATTAAGAAACCAGATTTTCCTTTTGCATTATGTATTAAATAGGACATTTTAGAACCTGAGAAAATCATCTCTAAACCTTGTTAAGCCTTTATAATTGAAAAAATTGCATTTAGCATCTTACTAGCTAGACATGCATGAAATACTAAATTCAGAGACAGAGCTAATGCTATTTCCTTGATAGTCCTTTCTGATACATATCCCTTCTCAAACTCACTCCATCTGGAACACAGAGTGATCCAAGCAGTATGCCTAACTTAAAGCATGCCTGCATTCTTCATTTTTGAGTAAAGAAAGCTCAGGCTTTCTAGCCACACAAATTCCTTCCCTGAGAAAATTGCCACCACGTGGTGAGTAGCTGTCATGTAGATATTGTCTATCTGTAAGCACATAAAAGGACCCAGGAAGTTGTTTCAAAACACAGCAATGCATTCACCAGAAGTTCTGCAATGCAAATCTGGTTTTGCAGGTTGCTACAGACAGGAATTGTGTATTCACAGTTCAAAGCAGAACAGTAGGAACGGTCACTGCTTTGTAAGCTTTCACATTCAACTCACACACATCTCCCTCAATGCACGACCTCCAAATACAGTCACGTTACACAAAGTCTTTGTACATTCAGTAAGCTAGGCACATGTTTACACTGACAACATAATGCAACCATCATTATGGGGCAGAAGGAAAGCTGGATGAAGATAAATTGGACATATTGTTAACAGAAAACACTTTTGGCAACCAAAGAGCAATTAAGATTAGAATTCTTAATCATCTCCAACATCTCCCCATTTGAGATCAGTGTATTAGCATGTGGAAGAATTAGTGCTAATGTCAAGTTTCAGAGCCATCATCAGTCTGAAACAGCAGGCTTAGCATTAATATTGCACAACGTTGGCACAAGGCTGCTGTGAAGCATTGACTCCCATCTACTCATGCAGACCTCCAGCTCCTTCTCCCCCAGCCCACACAAAGCCCCAGAACTACAAGGGAAGCTCCTCTTAAAGTGGGAGGGGAAAATACCTTTTAGAGGACCCAGAGCAGAAGAGTGCAATACATTTCTGTAGCACTGCAGCAAGCACTGAAACCCAGGTTTACTCTATCCATTAACATGTTCCTCTACACGTAATTCATCCACAGATGACCTCTCAAAACAACAGGTCCCATTTCTGTGGTCTATCTGTAAGGTAAAAGGTTGCCTTTTTATTCTTGTTGTAGCTAGAATCTTTGCAACTGCAGCTAAAAGTTCTACAACCTGCCTGGTATCCATTATTAAAAGCTAAACAGATGTTTAGTCAAACTGTAAGATCATTGTTTGTCAAGCATATAGGAATTGTTTATATCACCACAGAATGGATGCCATTTACTTAACACTGCTGGAGGATGAGTCAGAAAGCTGAACAATGAAAGGCATTCAAGCACAGCAAAACTTGCTAATGGGTTTTAGGAACAGCAGAGAGAGAAAGACCCACTGTATTCTTCATTAGAGCTGCAACGTATTTCACAGTTAATGCTAAACAGATCTAGATGCATCCAGTCATGCCAAGCACTGCACTGTAACACGTGGCTTATCTCGGCACAGAACTCCAACACCTTTCCTCTGCTGACTACCTGACCAGTACAGCAAGGATGTACAAATCCACTCTAATGGGAGCCATCCCCTCCAGAATCTGCTCTTCAGCTCTTTAGGCTCATTTGTGCCCTCCATGCTTAAAGTGGTTTTCTATTCTTTAATAGAACACTTTTCTGGCATCACCATGAAGAGTGGCATCACAAAGTAACAGCAAAGAAACACTCAACAAATGTTCTTCCACTCTATTTCTAAACAACTAAACATCACTTTAAAAAAAAATTAATACTGTTAAAAAAGACAATGACTCTGAAACACAGCTTGGTTTTGTCAGGGAGAGGAGACTTGAAAATTCAGATGCTTGCACTTTACTTGTCTGCCATTACTGGCAAATGAAAGCAATGAACAAATGCTGCGTAGGCAACAAATAATTCTACTAACATGCCAACAATCACTTTAATCTCTTCCACTTAACAACTCATGAACCTTTTATGAACATAATCTTCTAGAAGGTAACTGGTAATACAAGATAATCCCAGTACAAGTTTAATTAAAAATACAAACTACATATAGCTCCATGCTTCCCAACTCTTTAATGCTGAAAAAGCACAAGCAGCTATTATTAACAGCTCTGCTCATCTGGCAAACTGAAGTGCACAGAAACAATCTAGAGAAGCATTCAGACTCATTTCACACTGAAAAAAAGACTTCTCACAAATTTTAACTTGCCTTAGCATTAAAAAATCCTATTCTAAATAGCTGAACTGAAGCCTGCTTGCAGTTATGCCTCCCTCTCTTTCAGAAAGCCCAGTAGAAGATTAGTCATTGTTACAGGCTACACTGGAATTAATCTTTAAAAAAAACAAACCACACACACAGATTTTCCTGCAGGAAACACAGAATTTGAGTCACTTGGCTGTCAGATGGAAGTCAACAGATTTCATTTGAGATTTGAATGCCAAGAACCTTATTTGACTGGACATAAAATACATTTGCTATTTTTAAACATACCTCATGTAATCATTTAACCAGAGCCCTGTAATTCAAACTGGGGAGCTCTTTTCACATTTAAGAACTGCTCAGAAGACAGGTCTTTACAGTTCTGTTTAAGTGTTGGCTTGTTTCCATAAATACATTTTGCACTCCCAAGCTCCCCTAGTAATCATCTCCACAGCTCTTTCCCCTTCCTCTAAACCCAGTTCAAGTATTTCAAACTGCCTGAAAGCCTCCAGAAAGCTTTTCCTGCTTCTCTTTATCACAGCCACTGCCTCATACTTTAGGGCAAGCAATAACCAGCCCAGTCAGGTCAACACTGACCACCCAGTGGGCACTAAATAGGCTGTGTGTCTCTCTTTGCTCCTCTGAGCAAGGATAATGAAGTCCAAAGTCTTACTCTACCTTTATGTGGTGCCAACAATCAAACCTGTCACCAAAACAGTAGTGGCATCTTACTGTATCCCAAGCCTGAAACAACTTCTCACCTTAAAGACTTCAGCTGGGTAATTCTGATTTATTCAAAGTCACAAAAGAAACTCTTTAGCATATAAAGGCAAACATACCTAGAACAAACTATGCTGACACACACAGAATGAAGTGATATGTAGGTGAGCTGTGACATTCCTCTTGTGGAGAAGCACATTTCCCAAACCAATAAGTTTTTCATATAATCTCCTCTTTGGATTAGACAAGGCCATGATGAAAGGCACTGTATGGACTCTCTTCACACTGAGAAGACAGCAAGGAATCCCACGTTGGAGAAAAAACCCACATGTGCACAAGCAAGGAAAAGAAACCTTGTCATCTAACACAGATCTCTTTTAACATACTTCTGCTATGACATTTCACTGAATAAATGTTTGCCTCCTCTAAGACAGCACCAAATTTTAGACACAGCTGAGTAAGTTACCACTCCAGAGGAACGTGGGGTTCCTCAAGTTCAAGATCATCACAAAAGCCAGACTATTCAAAGCCTTTGTTTTTTCAGGAATATACTCAACTAATCATAATGGGAAAGTGCAACTCAGATGGCTATCCAGCTCCTGGAGGGACCAAGGAGGGATGCATTGCTCAAAGGAAGTTCTGTCCCATTTTGAAACCATACATCACCTCCCTCCTCCTAAATGATCTGAAGCATTTCACCACACAGGGCTACCCCCAAGCAGCAGATCTTCTGCACATCCTTCATCTCTCACTAATGCACTTTCTCACTAAAGTGAAAACTTCCAGCTCAAGCTTCTGCAGTGTTCAGTCCCCAAGTACTAGAGGTTTGTTTGGATACCAGTGGTGTGCTCCAGAGATGCACTTTTCAGCCCCTTCTAACAGCCAGGTTATCTCCAGTCCAAACTCCCAGCTAATTGAGGCGCCAGAGCGAGCGTGCCAGCCACGTACCATGCTCTGCAAGTTCCTCCTGACAAACACTTAACATCTGCACTCTTCTGAAACACAAGACATTTTTCCACAGCTACACAAGTCAGACTGGGCTATGGATGACTGGCCCCTCAAGTCTTATTTCTGCAAGTAGGAACTGATGACCTGAGAACTGTTAACATCAAGGAACTACGCAGGCAACAATCTCAAAGGGATGCTGAAGT
Source organism: Galbula dea (assembly GCA_013399015.1). Taxonomy (NCBI): domain Eukaryota; kingdom Metazoa; phylum Chordata; class Aves; order Piciformes; family Galbulidae; genus Galbula; species Galbula dea. The sequence goes on from VWZX01008060.1 coordinate 23,303, forward strand.
GATGCTACCCAAATGGATTCTAACCACACAAAAATCCACTGCTTTCAATATTAAAAATACTTCTTATCACCAAGACATTTGCCTAACTTCAATCCTGAGAAGAAGGGCTCTGCTGCTACAGTGAAACAGTCCTGTTAAGTCTGTATTGTCAGTGGGGAAAATGAACACAGGGGATGTTGTCTTCATTTTCTCTCAAAAACAAACCCAAAACACCAACAAACCCAAACCAAACAACAGAAAAAGGAGCAGGGACAAAAAACCTAGCAGGGAGAAAAATCCTCATTCAACAACTCATACACATGCCCAAGGACGTTCAGAAAAGAGGACAAGGAAACCCCTTCCCCTCCCAGCACATGCTCCCTGATGACTGTTTGTATGATGTCAAGTTGTAGTTGATAAAATATTTTGGGTTACCTCATGACACCAGCTCACTACAGCCACCACCTCTTCTCCTAATTACAGACTAAGCCAGAAAGGCTATCCAAGCTCAAAAAACCATCCAGCTACACACAGAATACACTTGGTTGGACTTCAAACAGAAACTTAAGATCACAGAGGGATCAGTCAGTTTTCTGCACTGCAAGTATTAATCTCTTCTGCCTAATTTTCTCCTCTGGAGCTCTTCCTTCCTCTCACCTAGGGGCAGGAGAGGAAGCAAGCTAGAGAGAATACAAATTTTATTTTCCATACACCCACTGAAGCACAGAGTGATTTTTAAGAACCAGATTCAAATGAGGTTCAAGTTCTGTTCCTACTGAGCTAGATTCTAGAGAACATGTTTTTATTAAAAGCAGGCATGTATGGAGGAAATAACCTTCTGCCTTTCTTCAGCTGACTAATGGGGGACACAACCTCTTTCCATCTTGGAAGGCTCATTCAACATTTATACCTTCACCTTTGGACACCTGCAAGCAAAATCCCCATTTCATTCACTTCAAGAAGGTAGAGAGAATGTTACTCAGAATGTATTTCCAGTATTGATTCAGAAGTGGTCTCTGAATGGGCAAGCAGTCAATTAGTAAAAGAGGGAGACTAAGTATAGGAGCTCTCCATTAGTAATACCTAGAGACATCCTGCTATCACAAAGCACAGGGGCATATTTGTGCTTTCAGCAGCAAGTAGAAGCAAACCAGGGAAAAGGAAGTTCCAGTAATCCCTACAAAGCTAATTTTAAAGGCAAACTTGACTCAGGACATGAATTACAGCATAGAACAGTTCTGAGAAACATGGAAGACAGCAAGCTAGAAATTTATTCTAAAACTTTCAATAAGAAAATCTAACACAAGTCAAATTTGGCAGATAACAGAACAAGCACTTGGAAAAGAGGAAGAAAAATTTCCAGTCAAGAACTAGGTATTTTCTACAGCTGCTATCATCAGAACTCTGATAGGGACAGATAATACCAAATAGATATTGATGATGCATCAAGACAAAATAAAGAAAGACACAACTAAGTTGACATCAGAGTTAGGCTTTGAAGTAAAAGAAGAACAACTATGCCTTAAATTAAGATACAGTGAGAAAGCAATGATCTACAGCCACATACAGCTCACTGGTGCCCTGATGTAAATATAACACCTAATATATCTCAATCTCCAGACATCAACATAAGGGAAAACACACTACCAAAACAACCTCCAGACTTTCAAAGCACACCTTACTTCCCTGTTACATTCCAACAGAAAGAAAAAAAAAAAATCACAGTTAACATGGGAAAATTCCAGAAGAACTTCATTCTTCACTGAGGGGAAAAAAAGTGCAAACACTGAGAGGAAAAAAAACCACAATAAACAGAAAAGAGCTGCTCAAGTTCCACTTTGGAAATGTAGTTTCTTAACTAGTAGAACAACAGGTTCCTGAGAGTTTACCCACTGTTCCTGTTACCCACTGCTGGACACAAACTGCCCTTACAAAAAACTGTTTCACACATTTCTCATTATTCACAGATTTCATCATGATTTTTATAGCTTGCAGGTCCTCTCTATGAAGCAGGAACAGCACAGATTTTCATGGCTTTGTGCTATCAAGTCAAGTTCTCTCTGGATTGAGGGTGGCCAAGCTGCTAGGTTTGGGAGGTTTTTAAAGCATTAACTAGCTACTCCATGACCACTGGAAAGAGGAAACACATAACATACAACTAAGTTAACACATTCCCAGATTAGCAAAGGAAACAGACAAAAGAATTTCCATTTTCTTGTTGCTTAATATCTACAAAACTTCCTCATAACAATGACAAAACAGGATCACACCTATTTCATAAGCAGAAAAACACAATGGAGTTCTTCAGCTCGAGGCCATGCAACAAGCAGGGTGTTATTTTCAAGTGCCTGGAGCACAACCCAAATATTGCAATACCAATGACATCTACATTTCTGTTCCCAATTAACAGCACCCAACCTTTCCAGTCTTCCTTGCTGCCTACTTGCAGCACGATCCTTTATCATCTTCAGGAATTAGATATATGACCTAATTAAAACATCTCCAGGATTTAATACAGGAAACATGTTTCATTTCAAACAGAATGTCATAAACAAGAGGCCTCCTTCATTAATAATCCCTCCCAGCCTTTGTTTCTGCTGGAGAATATCTAACATGTGCACTGAAGTCTCAGAAAAGTCCCAGCAAGGACAAGTGTGAATACAACTTCCCAGGACTCAGAAGACTTCACTAAACATACACAAAAGTAATTACTTTCCACATCTTACTAAACTTGTACTTGGGGACAAAAGCTATGGAAGTGGTTATTTGCTGAGTAATTAGTGCAGGGAAGAGAAGAGGGCTCTCATTAATTGAAGCAAGCCTGCCCAGAGAGAAGCAACATACAATGAGAATCCAAGTGGAGCCACTGTCATCTTCATACATTGCAGACATGGAAAGAAGCATGCAGTTAGACAATAAAACTCAACAATAAAAGGCTAAGCCTATTCAACATGAAGAGAAGCAGGAAATAAGAATCAAATGACATTTTCCAACCAGCAGAAAGAGCAGATATGCTGTTTACATAACTGTGTTTAACAAAGCCAGCCCTGGAAGGTAAGCTGTGATAGCAACAGACTTGCAGAAAAAGAAACATACCCTCAGAGACTCCCAGAAAAAGAAACATATCCTCAAATGCTCACCTTCATCACCAAACAACAACAACAGCAGGTAGAATCCCAAAGTCTACAGTAGGGGAATTGACATCTCATGGAAACAAAAGAACAGGTACAGAATAAATATGTTAGAAGTCACATCCATTTCTGCTGAGCTGCTAAAGGACATCTGAGCTACAGCAAGAGGTCATTGACAGTTCTAGCACCCCTCTCTGAATTCAAAGTCTATGGGCACCATCATGTTTTCAGCTACTGCACACCTACAATGTCCCAAAACTTTGATGAAGACACTGGAACAGCAAGCAGGACTGGTTCAGCAGGTCAGAAAAGAACTTGGATTCTGCCTAAGTTTTCTTTCAAGAGCATATGGTAACAGTCAACTTGGCCCTTTTCTAATCCAAATATTATTCAGACTTTCATCCAGAAGCACACATTGCAACCTTCCCCTCAACACCAAGACAGCCTAGAAACAGAACAGCCCTAAATCCATATGCCTGTTATTCAGACATTAGGCTGTGTTATTTGCATCTCTGCCTTAGGAGAATTATTTCCATTACCATACTCCATCCAGGATTCTTCACAAACATTTACCTTCATTGAGTTATCCACATTTGCCCTTTTCACTCAATTTCATCATTTAAAGCCTAACCTTTGAAACAACAGCCTACTCTAGCTTTGGCCAGCCAACACAAGAGCAGCCTTAAACAGTTTTTCCACTCTCATCATCTGAAAGTCTTCCATAGCTCCTGCTCTGAGTTCAGCTGAATTAAGCAGCAGGGAATATAAAATTTACCATGGAAACTGAGTCACAGAAAACACCAAAAAAGAAAGGGGAGGACACTTCCCTGATGAACAACAGACACAAGGTGAAAATGACAGCAAATTCTCAAGAAAGAAAATAAAATAGATTTTAGTTCCCTAAAAATATGCCCATTTCAATTTTGTCCCCAGTAACAGCAAATAAACTTGTATGTGTGGTAATAACAAACCTATAGTCTAAGTCTTGCAAATCAAATACAGGAGAAATTAAATGCAGAGCCCAAACCAGTCTTCAGGCAAGGCAGTTTATTTCCTGATGACTCTTACTGACCCAGCATGTGAATCAGCAATCTTTAAGTGCATAGGTACCTTTAAGTTCATTCTATCACTGGGTAGAGTTTCATCTGAAGGGTTCACCTTAAGAAGGCAAGTAACATAATTCAGTGGTTTAAGGAGCAGTCAGAGGCAGATCTATTAAGTTTCATGAAAATGAATGACCTTGGAGACATAAATTAGACTTCCTGCAACTCACTCTCAGTTTGTAAAAATGAGGATTAAGTGTTTAAGTCTCCTGCACTGACCTCATTAGAAGATCTCTAATGGAGACACTGCATTCCTTTTCATACAAGATGTACCCCCCTGGCACAGAGACATCAGGTACCAGAAGGAGACACACAACTCTTGTGGAACTGTGCTTTGCTCACCTAAAGACTCTCTGCTCTTTCCCAGTTTTAAGTTTACTATGAGCAAGGAGCATGACAAAGGTTTCTTTGCAGAATCTTTTGTCACTTACTGGGCCTTAACCAGGTAAATTTTAAGCAACTTCACAAAGATAACTTAACACTTCTATTTCCACACTTCTTTGAAGTCTCCTTCATACTTCTCAGTTCATGCTTCATGAATAGCAAACTGAAGTATGATCTCAGTGACCTGATGCACCTGAACAAGAGGTGAGTAGCTGCATTAACGCAACTGCGGGCAGAGGGGGTGGGAAAACAAGCTGAAGAATTCCAAAGGAACACAGGCAGGATTCCAAGAGACAGGTTAAGTTGTTCTTGTGGGTGAGAAAAACCTCTAAAGAACAGGTGAACACCACTACTTCAGAACAAAAACATCCCAACAAAATGCAATGAACTAAAGCCACACACACAGTGGAGGACAGAAGATTCAGAGAAATGCAGCAACCTTCAGCTCAGTTTTCCAAGCTCAGAGGCACTCCTACAGGTCTAGGAAAAAGCATCTGCTGAATGTGCCCAGCCTATCACCATGAAGCATTTGCTCTGAAGAACCTTCCCACGTGCCAAGTGCTCTTTCTTATTTCAAAGCAAATCTGGAGGTCCTGATTGCCTGGGCATCATGGCATTTTATTGGGTGCCATTTCTTGGAGAGACACAACCCTTAGAGCACTGGAATTCCACAATGCACCATCACTCTTCTTTCACATGCACAGCACTTCATGTTAACATGCATGAATGAATGAAGACTCCTAAATCAAGGCAGAGATAGAGGCATTTAGCACCAATACCATGTATTTCAGTCCCTTGTGGTTGTTGGCATCAGAGACTAATGTCATATATGCACTTATTTAAGAAGATTCATAATCCTTAAGGACATACATTTAATAACTTGGATATTTAGCACAAAGCTTCTGATCCCCTAACATCCTATAATACACAGTTAATTACTAACTGAACTTGCCATTTTTCTTTAAACCAGGGGATAAACTGGTTGCCAAAATAGCAGGCTTTGACAGAAACTATCATGTTCTGGTTTAATTCTCTATTTCACCACACCAATACACTCAAGACTAGATCATCCTGCTTTACATAGCAATGCAACCCCATAATTACCTTAAGTGCTCAGGTTTAAACCAAAGTACAGACACAGGAGCTCCCCCTAGACCACAGGGATTTCGGGAGCAGTACAGAAAGGACTCACTCCTGACATCACAGGTCTGACTCAGTGCTTTTAGCTGCAACTTCAACACTAAAAGTCGACTATCCACTACACTTTTCAGCCCTCTCACAGCCTGTGAGTGCTTTGAACTGCTTCTCACTTAAAGGAAACTTAAAATCTCTCTCCACTAGAGCCTCCATTGCCAACACCACAAACACCTTTTGTTAAATATTTTAATATATTAGCCAAAACAAGACAGCTTGTCAGTTTCTGTAGAACAGGGGTGGTTATGGAATGGCTAGTACCACTCAAGGCATCAATGGACAGGTGAGGTCCCACGAGTCACAGCCACCCTGTTAAGTGCCCAGAGCCCTTTACTAAAGGACAGAAGTAAACAGGGCTGCTTGAAGTAACCTGTCCTTCATGGAAGGAAAATCAGCATCCCTTACATATGCTGTCATGAAGAGTGAACACTTGCTGTGGATCTAACAATCACTAAGTTACACTGCAACCCATCCCACACTGACTCCATGTGCCCCTACCTGACCACAGGCACAACCATCTGTAGGTTATGTACATCATGATGTGCATGATCAACAACTCCCCTCATCTCCAGGGAGATTTCCCATCCATTCCCCTCCACACACACAGACTACCCTGATTCTGTGTCCAGAAATCTGACTGTAGGATCAAGAGTTCAATATACAACATCTGCCTAGAAATATAATACCTGCCACTTGCAAGGTATCAGATCAAATAAGTTCCATCATTTTTTTAGTCTCCTAAAACCAATTCAGTTATTCTAGATAAGGATTCAGTTGTTGGAGAATTGGCATAAACACACACCCCAAGAACTATGTCATCCCAAACAAAAGCTTGCCTTTCTAAAATCTTCACAGTGATTTCTCACCAATAGGAAATTCTGCTCCTTGATGTTTTTATTCATTTTTAAGGTAATATATTAAGTAGGATGTTCCCCTCTGCCTTTTAATCAATAGGTGTATGAGATGCCTATCCCCAGACCAGCTGATCACCAAGAATGCTTCCAAACAGCTCAAAAAGAGGAAGGAAAATCTGCAGGAAGACAGGCCAAGTGCCCAAGAACTTGTCTTTTTCCACTCCAAAATAGCTGGCCATATAAAAAAAACACAAAGGAGAAACTGCTCATCATGCAGACAGAAATATTTATTAGCACTAGATGACAGAACTTCCTTTCTTTCTTTAACCTGATTTCTCAGAGAAAAACTTCCCTAATCCACCTCACTTCCCCCTCTCCCTCCCCAATTCCCTGATCCTCTCATTTCATGCCAGTAACTTCTGGTGCATAATGAATTTCAACCCAGCCTGCCACGACAGTCAGCTCAGCAATAACCAACATTCCTGAAAGTTTTGTGCAAGCCAGCAGATGGATAGGAAAAAAACCTCTCTAATTAATTACATCCCCACTAAGGCATGGCCAGACAGAAACCAGCATTTGAAGTTGTGCTTGGCAGCCAGCTAGTCCATAGGCACATCCATGCTCCTTGCCCATTCAACTGTTTTGAAGGACTGGGGGGGGGGAGGGGGTGGAGGAAAAGAGGAATTAACTGGCTAGAGGGGTGGAGGGGGCAAACATCAGGACTTACAAGCTCTTGTCTCCTCAGAAGAGAGGAGAACAAACTTCATTAGTCCTGCTGGTCATGAAAATAAATGTACACAAGCATCTCCACTGCATGCACTAGGAAAGACCATGTAACCTCCACCATTAGCAAACAGAAATCCCATCACATATTTGATGCAGGCCAAAAGTGACTCTGAGGATCAGGAACTGATAATACCATTACAACATTGTTTTTAACGTAGTTAAGCAGACTAAAGACCCAGATTAACTGAGACCTCAAAATTAACAACCACTCCTTTTCTTCCACTTCCCCTGAATCCAAGAGTGAACCAGCCTCTCATTTGTGCTCCCTAGAAAGAAGACAGCCTACATGTTCAAAGAATTGCTCTTTTTTTCCCCAACAGCTCAGCCATAAAAACTTACTTTTTAACCTATCCAATTCATGCCATGCCTCAACTGATCTACACTTCTAGAACTGCACTTTTACCAGAACTAAGATGCCAGATCCAAACTCCATCCTTTATCCTGGAGTGGAGAGAGGCACCATCAGCTCTGATATATGCACACATTGCTAGGAACCCCAGCAAGAAAAGGGACATCATTACCCCCATTAAGCATAGAGGGAAAACTGCTGTTTGTATCCAAGCTGGTTTCACCTCTCTCTAGGTCAGTGGACTATTCTGGATGCTCAGTGAACTAATCAGACATTTGTATTAAACAAAACAACCCAAGCCCAACACCTATTGAAACAGGAATACTCAGCTAATATTTCAATCTGTTTGGGTTTTTTTCAGTCACTTACAGCCATTCCTTGCCCCAGCAGACTTTTAAATCAAAAGGAGCCAGAGCAGTATTCATATCTTGTTTGCTCCTTTGTTCATACATCAGCCTCTCTGAAAAGAGCAGTTGGGCACAGCTACCAACATTAGAAAAGCTTGTGTAAAACGCTGCTGGCAAGCCAACATAAAGAGCACAATGCTGTGTTGTAGATCCTGCTCCCTAACACCTCCTATCACTCCAAGAGCTGACTAGATTTTCTTCTTAGCAACTTGCTGGTAACACCATTTCCAAACTGCATCTGCTCACACTCACCTCCTTCTGATACCTTCCACAGCACCAATCCCAACCTCACACACCTTCCCATTTCCCCACTGCAATAAACCAACTTAACACCAGTAGAGCACAAGCTTCATTTCAAGCAGCTTTAAAAAAGCAGTACACTAAATAAAGAAGTCTCCAGTCAATAGTGGGTTTGTTCTGTTTAGGTTCCAAGATGGGTCCTTCTTTATAAATATGCTGTATTTTAAGCCTACTGATTTAAATTTAAGCTCTGAGCTAAAGTCAGAGACTATGCATCCTTTTGAATCAAGTAGGATTATTTGTTTAGACTTCATGCAACTGAAACAGCTGCAGTGTATTTCCACAGCAAAACCAGAGTGAAAAACAGCTGAACCTTACAAAGAGTTTAGACTAACCAGGATACCATCCTAAAAAACACCCCAAACCAACCTGCACAGCAGAAAGTTAGAGCTGCTTTTGGGTTCTAATGCTTAGCTCCAACCCCAAGCACCTCTTTTCCATTTATGCAGTTGCTCACTCATTTCTAATAACTATTCTTTTTCCAATTGTCATGATCTTTTAAACTAGAAATTAACTACAATTTGAGTGCTGTATTCATATGCCAACAACAGGGTGTAACATGTCACTGAGGCTTACAGTGTCCTTAAATATGGCACGCAACAAAATCAAAGCTACCCTCAGGCAATCTTATTGTATGAACAGCTCTGCTGAGAGGATAACACAGGTTCTGCTGTGCCATTACACAGCCAGTAACACACTCTTGCAAAATTCTACATGCTCATAGCACACTTTTCCAACCCCCCCTCTCCCAAAAGTGGAATAAATTCTTTATGGGCATAACTACTACCCAGGCTGGCTAGAAAAGAGAGATGCATTTTCTAGCTATGATAGTAAATTTACAAATAGTGCCTCAATTATTCAACTGCAACATCAGAAAGCCATTTTTCTCACCTAAGCTGTAATCAGCACTAAGAATTACACACACCATCTCTCTTCACATTCGTGTTGTTGATCATTATTAGTCTTTTGCTGCAGCAGCACTCAATCTATACCCACAACTCCACAGTCTGGACTTGTGCATATACATACAAAACCCCCAGGAAGGTAAAACAAATCCCTGAGTGCAATGAAATCACTGTCTGTTAATCCACCTACGTAATTACTCTTTAAGGCAGGTCTCTCTCCTAAGCCCACTTATCTTCTCTGCTGAAGAAATGCTTCCCCTTCCACACAGGGGTATCAAGACCTTCGTCCAGATGGAGAGTTATCCCTCCCTCAGTCAATCCAAAATTCACATGCCACAGGAATCAAAGCCACAGGCAGGCAGCACAAGTATTTCACCGTGCCTCTATGTGAGCTCCAACTGTACCATTCATGTAGACAACAGCCTACAATAATGTCAAAATTATCACTAGCCACACCACAGCTACACAAGCAGTAGAAAAATACAATCAAGTGTCCTCATTCCAGAGGCAACCACCACACTTCATTCAGGTAAGGAAACAGAAGCCATTGACCCCAATTAGACACTGAAGTCAGCTAAAGAGTCACAAGCAAAAATGACAGTCCTCCCAACTAAGCTATGCCAGTCGCTGTCACCTGTTTTCCAAAGGACCCAGCACACTGGCAGCTTTTCCTCAACACCCACATGTTGGTTTTTTCACCCCTTTCTACATCCCTCAATATCACCAGCTAGTTGACAGTTCACTCACCATCAGTGAGCTGAGATTTTACCATACCTCAACAACTCAATAAGCCAAAAGCTCAAGCCCTTGCACAGCAGTTGCTCCCTGGCAGCTTCAGCATACACTACAGCAGTCATCCTGCAAGGAGCAGGGGGGGGGGGTGTGGGCTCCATGGCCCTTAGGGGTCCCTTCCAACCGGAGATACACTAAGACTCCACAATTGTTCTTAGGATTCTCTTTTTGTTTTTAACAGATGCTGCCCTAAAAAAAGAAACATTAAACAATCATCAAGGAAGGAAACCATATATACACTGAAATCGACCTCTGCACACTTCCTTTTACTCTTGTCATGCCAGTGCATTTATCTGGAGCGTTCCTCCTGGACAGCAGTTTTCCTCGCACGTGTGCCTGCAGACCAAACATCCTAAAGCTAATACACACAGCTGAAGTGGAGTGATTCTTATTTCAAGCTAGGTGGGGTCTTCATTTTGGGGAGGGAAGGTAAATTATGAGGAAAAAGTTGAGAGGGGTTCCAAAGAGTGTACTTCCGAGTCTCACCTCATGTGCTCCCTGTCTATACATACACTTGCAGGCAGAGAAAGAATCAGAGCCAGCACTGAGGGGAGAAAGAAAGAACACAGGGAATGTTTTGGTGCCCTTTAGCTTCTGATTTACTGTTTTGCTTTTTTGCAAGGTTACTAAAAGGCCATTCTGGGGAAGGAGGAAAGAGGTAGAAAATGCTTCCCATTCTCCATCTTCTACTTCTCAAAAGAAGAAGATCCTGTGTTTGAGGAAGAGCACAGTCCCAAACCCAGCAGAGTGTACGGCAAAGAACAATGAGCTCCCAAGCCCGGGCATTGTGTGCATCTACCACCTCCTCCTCTTCCCTTCAGACCTTATCAACCAAGAAGACATCTTCAAAATCCCTACCTATCCAAACCAGGCCACCAGAATCAACCCCAGTTCACAGCTCATGGTACACACTCAAAGAGTAAAACCAAGATGAGATGTATTTACCAGAAGTGCTTTCATTACGATAGAAATGCTTCCACCCCTCTTCACCATCATAGATTTCTCAATTCTAAGGGAGCAGTGTATGAAATAACAAAGTGGGAATACTAGAACTACAAAACATATCATACATTGCATGCTAATCAGAAATTTGAAACAGATCTTTTGTGACCAACAACTACTTCTCTTGACAGGGTGTTTATTATGGTTAAAATCCTTATTTAAGAACAGGCATACTATTTGAATTATGTCACTTCAGATTTGTTCTGAGAAAGCATTTTTACTCAATCATAGCAGCAAAAACTAGTGGCTGAGCTCCTCATTTCAATTACATTAGTGCAGAAGCAAAATAATATCTTTATTTCAATAACTGGTCAATGTAACTCAGGAGTAAACAGACCCCAGGCAGCAGCTTGCTGACTGCATAAAAACATTCTGGGCTTGTAATCGCCAAGAGCATTGCTGCTCCAAGGAAAAACTCAGCATACAAAGTCAGTAAATCAAAGTAACTGCAAGCAGTGCGTAAAAATAAATCTAAGGGGAAAGACACTTCAACAATGAATCATATTGTTTTCTTCCCAGCCATTCCTTGAACTGGCAGTTTCAGGAATGAAGCCTCTAATGTTGCTTACCTCCTACTACTTTTCTGGTTCTGGTCACCTTCCTTTCACACTTTACAAAAGAAAATGGGGAGGAAAAAAGAGAAAAAGGAAAAAACCCCACCCCTCCCTATGCTACGGAAATTGTTATGATTAAATTCATTTGCATAAAGTCTTCATTTCACAATTCCAGACCCACCACACACGAGAATAAGTGCATCGCTCAAACACCTAAGTCAATTTCCTCTGTGTGGCCATTTAAGCTACAGCATTTCCCAATCTCACCTTTATTTAAGAGGTTAACAAGTTAAACCTTTCCATGAGAACCTTTAAACCTTCCCATGAGAACCCTTCCTCTGCCGAGCGTCACACAGACGCTCTCTAGCATAAAAAACCAACCCAAACAAACACACACACACACACACACAAAACCGAGACCCAGAACCCTGTGGGTGCATCCTCCCACAGCAAGAGCAGGCAGGAGCTGTAAAGTCTGCCGAGCGACTTTATTCCCCAGCCTGACGCCTGCAGACACAATTCCCCTCCGAGCCTTTCCCGCGTCCAGCCTCAGGCATTCTTTCCCGGAGTTCCCTCAACCAGCGCTCCTTTCTCTTCTCTCCCGGTTATTAACACAGACCAAACAATACAGAAATACACCTACGCTACGCACACACAGAGATACACACAGGGAAGGGCCTCACACACGTACACCCCACCACCCCCCC
>VWZX01008076.1:0-14685 GCA_013399015.1 Galbula dea
CCTGCCCTGCTTGATTTCTTGCACAGAGGAACAGAAACCTCTTGTGCTCTGAGAAGGGTCAATAGGATTCTGAGTTGTAGTAGAAGGGATGTGGTCAGTAGGCCAAGAGAGCTTCTTCTCCCCCTTTACTTTACCCTGGTGAGGCCACATCTGGAAGATTATGTCCAGTTCTGGGCCCCTCATTCTAAAAAGGATAGGGAACTGGTTGAAAAAGTCCAGCGCAGAGCCACAAAGATGATGAAGGGGGTGGAACATCTTCCTTCTGAGGAAAGGCTGAGGGAGCTGTGTCTCTTTAGCTTGGAGAAGAGGAGACTAATGGGTGACCTCATCTATGCTTTTAAACATGTGAAGGGTGGGTGTTGGGAGGATGGGGTCAGGCTCTTCTCGGTGAGGCCCAGTGACAAGACAAGAGGCAATGGTTATAAACTGAAGCATAGGAGGTTCTGTGTGAATACAAGTAGAAATTTTTTCCCAGTGAGGGTGATGGAGCACTAGGACAGACTGCCCAGAGAGTTTGTGGATTCTCCTTCTCTGGAGGTATTCAAAACCCACCTGGACACGCTTCTGTGTGACCTGGTCTAGGGAATCCTGCTGTCGTGGTTTGGACTAGATGATCTTTTGGGGTCCCTTCCAACTCCTAACATTCTGTGATTCTGTGATCTCCACTGTATGAACAAATATACCAAACTGTGCATCAGGACGTGGTGCCTGTGTCTCTGTCCAAGCCTCCTAGAGATTTATATTGAAAAAAGCTTGCTAAGTTCAATAATCTGTTTACTCCCAGTGAAAGTGTAAGTTAAGAAATGGCTTAGGGAAATGAATAAGGTCTTTGCGAGCTCTCTTCTCAAGATGGCTCAGAGCACAGATTTCTTCATATCATAGTGAGGTTAGCTTGGGCCTTGGGAGTTTTCTGAAAGATCAGTGATCTCTCCTTTCTGGGAAGATTCTTTTGGGGTGGGGGCAGCTTGTTTTGGTTTGGTTTGTGGAGGGATTGTTTCGGGTTCATTTTTGTGGGGTTTTTAGGTTGTTTTTCCTTTTCCTGGTTGACACTATGCAATACTCTCTGTAGGCATGGTACATTGCAATGTAAAGAAGGCCCAGGCCCTCTTCATTGATGTCTCCTTCACAGAGACTGCATCTTAGGAACACCTTTTATGCCTGTTCAGATATTCTTCTCCAGCTAGTGGTTAGGATTCGGTGCTCTCACTGCCGGGGCCCAGGTTCAACTCCCCATCAGGGAAGAATCCTGCTCTGACAGAGGGGTTGGACTACATGATCTTTCTAGGTCCCTTCCAACCCCTAACATTCTGTGATTCTGTGATTCTCACTATATTCCCCTTTTTTTTTGTCGGACATCGCGTAGCACTCTCCCTGGAAAAACTGTGACCTTCTTCTAGGGAAGTGTGACATATATTCAGGAAGTCCCACATCTGTTTTATGTGTCTTCTAAGATATTTGTCAGCAGAAAGTAACAGGGATGGTAAAGAAAGACTGGAAACACTTTATGAGCCAGCAGCATTCCCCAAATCAGATTGTGAGAAAGCTTGCAATAAACTGCTTGTGTAGATAATGGTTGGACTTTAGAAAGGAGTGTAGACCCATGTGGACCAATGGGACCAAGGTAATTGTTCTTTAAGGACCAGTTGGATGGGAATGTGAGGAATATTCCCATTTATCTTAAAAAAATCTGAGAGGCATATATAAGTAGTATACTTAAGTCAGCACATAGCTTTCTGTATTTTCATGCAATAGAGATAAATTTCTCAGATGTTTTATACACAAAAATCACATTCATAAGGAACATGAGAAATGGGGTACATGAAAAATGCGTGAGAAGGAGCTTAGAAGACAGTACTAACTGGGACACTACCCAAATCTTCTCATGAGGAAAAATGAAGAGGACAGAAAAGAGAGGACAGGTGGCTTTGGAATTGCTTCACAGTGTGAGGGTTTTCTCCTGGGAAATGGATATACCATCTTCCCCTTCTGCAAAAGGAAGAGTGCTCCTGGCTCAAGGAAAGTCAATAGCAAAGTGAAAACTGCAGTGAGTCTCAGGCCTACCCAGCCACCAGCTTGTTCCTCAGACAGATTAGTCTGGAGTAGCTCACTGCTCATGCTGCCTGATGCCTTACCTACCATAGGGAAAATCCAAGCAAGATGCTGGTTTGCTCTATATGGATCCCCACATGGCTCCACTGGGGCACATTTCAGGACCCTATCCTATTCGCTGAAAATTTTATTACCAGTGACTTGATAAAAGAGTAAGTTTTGCTGAGAAAAAATGTTGTCTTCTTTGAGGTCTGTCTTTGTGCAGGTAACTGTTATGTTTATTTGAGTTAAGATAATTTTCAATGTGAAGACTACCTGGGGTTTTATATGCCCTGGAGAAGATGCATGCTATCTTTAAAAGAAAAAATTATTTAATTCCTAAGAATTTTATCACTGTCTACATGGGCTTAGACTACATTTAATATATTAAAAATCCCACAATAAAGTGCAAATTAAATGCAAGAGTAGGTTAAATGTATTTGAAAGGGATTTGTTTTCACATTTTTACAGTGGGTATTTTTGTGTGCATGTATATGTCATTATGACTTCACATAGATCAGGGTGCAGGCAAGATGACTTCTAAGCATGTTGGTGCCATTAAGCGCATTACACCCTTGAGCACATCCCCCTCAAAAACAATGGCTATACATTTAATATAGCAGCAGAAACAACCACAAAATGTGCGTTACACTCAGATCAGTGCTTTACTGGATGTTGGTTTAGACACAATTATTCTCTCTTGCTTATTTTTCTCTTTTTTTTTTCAGAATTGTGGTTCTTCATCCATGCAGCTTGTTGAATGTTAACGAAGTCCCTTGATCTCGATTCTGTCTTGTTTACAGGTCAGGAATGTAGGTTGTGCTTGTTCTCATACTGACCATACATTATATAGTTTAATAATGAAAATTTAGCCCAAAGAACCCTGTGTCTCTTAAAAATTGTATTTTCTCTTACTTATGAGGCTGACAACAGTTGTGGCACAAATGGCTAGATGTACCAGTATCCGTTCCATGAAGCCCAGCTTGCCTCTTGTATGCCTCCCCTAAAAGAAGTGGAAACTGGAGGGGAACCCACTAATACTGCCATGGTTTTCCACCAGAGAAGATGCCTGTTCGTAACTCTGCTCTCTACCTAGATCATTACAGAGCTCTGTATTATCACCACCATTATTTCCAAAGATGGGAGCACTGCTAAATACAAGGCAAAGGTTTTCCACCACTTTCACATTTCTGCTTGCAAATCTTCTGAACGCATGTATTAAAAGCAGAATAAGCCTATTAAAAAAAACCCAAAAATACAAAATAATAAAGCAGCAATTATTGCTAATCAGAAAAAAATACAGTAAGTGTGAATTAGACTCCAGGAAGTAAGCAAAGAGACTATAAAAAAGGGGGGGAAAGAATGAAGGCCACCTGTTTTCTATCAGAAATCTAGTTTAGAGCTAAAAATCCATTCCCACAGGGATAAAAAGATGTGTGTGACACGTGAGGAAATGAGCTCTCCAGGATGTGCTTTGGGAGTGATTTAAGATAGAGGTATTTTGGAAAGAGGTGATAATGACCTTAAAGGACAGTGATGAGATTGTGGAACTCCAGTGTGTGGGTTCTGGAAAAAAAGATACATTTGAAAAAAACCAAAAACCAAAAGGTCTTGGAAAATACGAGCAGCTGGGCTAATTGTAGATGCTTGGAAAATGGAAAGACATTTCCCTTTTTTTTTTTTTTTTAAACGGGAGCTTTTGTAATCTGGCTTTTTTTCAAGACATACGGAAAAAATGTCTTGATTTCTCTCTCTGTTATGCACAGTCTTTACAGTCACAGCCTACAAACATAAAATAAAGAAAATCACTAAATGCTAAACCCCAAATATTCCACCACACTTCTTATCAGTCATTAGGAATGATCTGTTTTCATGGATGAGTCTATAACACTATTTCCATTTTTACCCATGCATCAAATGAGAGCTTAGAAAACACTTGCACGCCTAACTGACAGATACATCAGCCAGCAAACTTAAATTGCAAAGTCTGATTATAGAAATCCAAATTACATAAGTGATGGTAAAAATATAGCTCTAAATCCCGTTACCAACTCCAGTGGACCGGTGGTAGAAAACTCTTTCTGCTGCTGACATCTACACATTGCTTGGAGTCATCTTAGTTAAGATTGTAACAATTACTGGAAGCACAGCCAGATAGATGTCTGTCAGTCTGTGTACTTGAGCAGACCCTCTCTGAAATCCATATTTCTTACTCTAGTTACACTTATCATCTTGCAGTAGCAACTCTGTGAAAATGGTGTTGAATGGTAGTTTTCAAAGGTACTTCTTTATCCAAATTAACTGCAGGGAACCCTTCTTTGTTTCATGTTGTGTTTCAAGGACTCGGACAAAATCTTGAAGGCTGTGACCCTGCTGTGAAATATCTCCAGACTGTTGATCTCTAGGGTCTATGTGGGTCTATTGCTAGGCCCATCTTTTTGCCAAGGCTGCTGAAAAACTAGACAAAACCAGAATATTTAAATTAAAATCAGAAAGTTTTGGGCTTCTGCTCTGCAGTTGGGGTTTTTTTTTTGCAGAGCTCAGTGATTTCTTCTTATCTTTCTTGCAGGATTACTCTGCTGTTAATAACTATGCCAGTTTTGTCTAGAGCCTTGATCTGGTTATCTGTTTTCACTGTTATTTGGTGGATCTTAATGACCTGATTTAAGCTGATTCTTTTTTCATACTCCATTTATATTTGCTACTTAGTGCTGGAAAGCATAACTTGGGAAGTTAGAGATCTGATATCCTATTCAAGGAAGCAAGAAAAATCTTGTGCAGTTTTCTTAGGTAGGAATAACATCTCCTCACAATCTCCATGGTCTCACAGCCCATCATGTCCTTTGAAGTGCAACTTCATGTGAGATGCTGTGATGCAGAACGTGCTTCAACTTAGTCCCAGAAACACACAGAAAATGGCAACAGACAAGAGGCTCATATTGAACTTTGCCACCAGGCATCTCACCTGCCTTATCCGTCCAAAAGAAGCTATCTCTTACAAAGGATTTGGCTCTTCCACTATGTCTTTTCTGGACTTAGGAGCTCTTGGATGGCTTAGGAAAAGCACCACAAATTACTGAATAATCTAGAAGAAATCTACAACACTGAGTCTTCAGCTGATTTTTTTGAATCACATTTAAAAACTGCAGTTTGGTCATCACTGAAAGATCTGAGTTGGTGTGCAAGCTGCATCCTTTTCCCTCTTTTCCTTGGTTTAAGCTAACAATTAATCATGGCAGAAGAGGTAAATAAGTGGGGGATTTCAGTGTAAACTGTACTGGTGGATCAGTAAACATTTCTGGTATTGTTGCAAATAACCAACACAAGTGTAAGGAATGGAAGTTTAGCTTTAGCCCTGCATGTTTACTGTTATGACTTTAAACTGTTTATAAGAAGAAGAGTACTTTAAATGTTCCTGAGGAGATGGGCAAAACCACATGGCTACTAAGGATTTAACTGAGATAAAGTGTTTGTCTTAAAATTCAGAGAAATGTGGTCACTTGGCAGGCATGGTTTGTCATTTAAAACATTGCTGTTGATATTGTATTGTGACACCAGCCTAAAACATTTATAGTAACTGCAGAAATAAGGTGTATTAGAACCTGGGAGGCAACATCTGGACTCTTCTTTATTACTGTTTCTTCAAACAGAGCTAATTCAGAGTTGTTATTGGGGTTGTTCTGATGTGGACTTACATGTCTTCAATTAAACCCTAGGTCTAGGATGCATGACAGTAGATGAAGGAGTCTGCTTTCATGGTAACCAGTGAAAAACAAATTGGGTTTTCCACCACCAAAAACATTGGCTACAAGCTTGGGAGAGCTGGGTGCTGTTTTATTGGAGGTTGTGAACTGGACATGCCACCTCCCACAAATCTGCCAGGTGGCCTGGTCTAGCAGTTGTACCCCATTGTGGGGATCTTGGAGTCCATGGCTCAAATTCTTCCATCAGATGAGAGAGGTCAAAGCTCCCTTTCAAACCATTAAGCAGTTCTCTAAACAATAAGCAAAATATTCTGGTCTGAAGTTATTTTCTGCCCTGCTGGCGCTGTTTTATCTTGTAGATGAAACTACCAATTAAATGGAAGATAACATAGCTCTCTAACTGGATCAAATGGCACTAGGATGGGACAGCAAAGCCCTCAGTTGCATCCACTGTTCCATGGTCTCTTTAAACATCCTGTAAGGTTTGGCTCCCTGATTCAGAATTTATAAACATGGTATTGGCAAGTAAGAAACTGAGCTACTGCTACCAGTACAGGTAGGGAAGGATTTCAGAAGGAGAAGGTTCTTCACCTTGGTGAAAGGGCTCTCTGCAGCTCTGGACAAATTCCACCTAGCAGCAGGTTACAGTAGCCCAGTGTTACCTGAGGAAGAGTTTTTATCTGGGGACCATCTAGAGGAAAAGAACAAATATCTAGCTTGCTTAAGTGTGACCATGACAGTGCGGAGTTAAAAACAACAATATAGGTTTTTGCAGTTTTCTCAAAGTGAGTGCTCTAAGAGTGGTTTTCAGCCTGGTATCAATACTTGTTAACAAGAAATACACAAGGACAGATGTAAACAACATTGCTGTCCTCACTTGAGAGCTTTTTGGTTAGGATGTCTGAGCTCTCAGCTGGCAACAAATGGCATGCCTCCTTAAGGAATCTTTCATTTAAATAGGAAAGACCAAATATGAAAAAGAAGACAAAAATCCTTGACCCAAGTCATTGATTTTGCCCTTTAACCTTGTCTTCTCCAAGTGATTTGATCTGATGAAAACAAACTGTGCTGTCTTTTTCTACCTGTGCCACTCCAAAGAGGTCACACCATTTTATGAGACTTTCTTTTGCAGTGCAACCTCTTTAATGCTGTCCTGAAGTCAGCCCTTAACAGTTAGTGTTTTGCTGTGCTCTCACTGTATTTGTGATCTTCGTCAGCTAAGATAGTTCTGGGTTGCACTACTGAAGAGCATGCAGCCTTCATTTGGTTTATCCTCTCATTATCCTTGTGCCCTCTACACATCTTAGGGAGCTGTCTCACAAAGTTTTGACCAGCACCCAACACATTAAACCTCTTCATTATTGCAAATGCTCTGTTACTGAAGAAAACCTGAAATGAAAAACCTACAAAAACCTGTTGTATCTCACGGAGCAGCTCCTGTGGAAAGTGGAATGAAGAAAACATTATTGGTGAGATGGAGGGGATCTTCCCTCACCTTTCTCTGCTTTTGATGGAAAGAATTCAAGGTAGATACAACCTCTGCCAAGTTCCTGAAGAAATTCCCCTCAAATTTAGATAGACTCCCAAATAAGAGTGTCCTGGATAACCTAGATCTTGATATACGGGGATAGTCTTGGATAGAAAATACCTTTTAGCCCCACCACATGGGAGGGATATTCTTTGGTGCTTTTCTACTCTTTTTATAAACACTTTGGCTTGTGTTTATCATGGACAGTCAGACTTTACTTTTCAAGACTTTCTCCTGTCCAGCTAGGGGCTATATTAGCATAGAGGGTTTTAATGCTACTGTAAAGGTATGAAGCTAAATACGTTGCTATGCTTGATTTAACTAATGGGCTGGTGAGGAAGAACTATCAATGCAACCAGTTATAAATGTATAGCGAATACCTACCTGGAATACAGACAGCTTGCACTGGCCTGTAGAAATCACTGAGACAAGGTCCACAGCAATATGTTTGCAAGCAAAACACAATTTGTTAAAGACTGACAGGCTCAGTTAACAGTATTACAATATGCCTTTATATAGCAAAAGGCCAAGTTAGTTATCTCTGGTATACAGGATAGCTACATGATCTATTGGCCTTTGCTCCTTCCTGGAGGGAGAGAGAGTTTATTATTTGCTAATTCCAGATCTAAAACTGATAAGAAGCTTGGTTTTTATTTTTCTTCATGGAAATCACCTGGAGTCAATAATCCTGCTATTATTTCCCTTGGCTTCTCTCAAAGATAGGAATTTTCTTTTTTGAACTTTGAAAAGATCAGAAAAAAAATCTATTCTACTGTCCACTTATATATTCAGTTATGTTGATAAAAATATATTCTAGTTCATACATTCATATTTTTATACAGATATGTATAAATTTATGCATGTATTTATATGCATATAT
This sequence comes from Galbula dea, assembly GCA_013399015.1. NCBI lineage: Eukaryota > Metazoa > Chordata > Aves > Piciformes > Galbulidae > Galbula > Galbula dea. The sequence continues at coordinate 8,201 of VWZX01008076.1, forward strand.
GAAAATGTGTGAATATACACATATACATATATAAAGACTTACATATACATACATANTATATTTACTCCACCACCCTGATAAGCATAATAATTATTCACAAAGACAAACTGCATGATAGATTTCCTTACTGACATTCATGCTGTCTCTATCACAGTACAGTGGTAGGTTAACGGAAGAATGGACAAGCAGACTTTTTTCTTTGTCGATGAGCCATTGCAGTGGTCTTGTGCTCTTCATGAGGAGATTTCACCTGTAGACTTTCTCCATTACCCTGCCAATAAAGCCTGTAAAAAGAACCTTTCAGAAGCAGCACTTCATTCAAGCTGCAGGTGAGCTTGTCTCAAGGGTGAGGAAGGGCAAAGAAGACTCTAAATATATTTCAGGCTATTGGCCACAGCAAGAAAGCAGAACACTTGGAACATTTCTAAAGCAATTATTATGTAGAATATTTTGGAATAGAGTCAGACACTGAGGCATAAACGTGTGGAGGATGTATGGGGTTGGTCAGTTTGAGCTTCTGGTGGATTTTTGTAATGTAATCACCCTGCAGACTTACCTCAATACTGAAGAATGACTCAGCATAGCTTTTCCACAAGAGTACTTGGCATGTAGAAAACCTCATTATATGCACTTTGGTTTCTTAGCATTTAGCTTGCATCATGGCAAAGCACTAAAACCTAGCAGACCACATTTCAAAATACGAGTCAACACCTGGATCCTGTTTCAGCAAGACATTTAACACTTCTTAACTCTTCTTGATTTCTAAGGAACTAATGCAACTACTTGGACTTCAGCATTTGTATCTATAAGGGCTTTCCTGAATCCATTGTTAACAGCTTATGTACTCATCACAGAATCACAGAATGTTAGGAGTTGGAAGGGACCTCGAAAGATCATCCAGTCCAAAACCCTTGCCACAGCAGGATTCCCTAGACCAGGTCACACAGAAGAGCGTCCAGATGGGTTTTGAATACCTCCGGAGAAGGAGAATCCACAAACTCTCTGGGCAGTCTGTTCCAGTGCTCCATCACCCTCAATGGGAAAAAATTTCTACTTGTATTCACACGGAATCTCCTATGCTTCAGCTTATAACCATTGCCTCTCGTCTTGCCACTGAGCCTCACTGAGAAGAGCCTGACCCCATCCTCCCAACACCCACCCTTCACATGTTTAAAAGCATAGATGAGGTCACCCATTAGTCTCCTCTTCTTCAAGCTAAAGAGACACAGCTCCCTCAGCCTTTCCTCAGAAGGAAGATGTTCCACCCCCTTCATCATCTTTGTGGCTCTGTGCTGGACTCTTTCAACCAGTTCCCTATCCTTTTTAGAATGAGGGGCCCAGAACTGGACATAATCTTCCAGATGTGGCCTCACCAGGGTAAAGTAAAGGGGGAGAAGAACCTCTCTTGACCTACTAACCACACCCCTTCTAATCCACCCCAGAATCTCATTGGCCCTCCTGGCCACAAGAGCACACTGCTGCCTCATGGTCATCCTTCCATCCACCTGGACCCCCATGTCTTTTTCCCCTTCACTGAAAGACCTTGGGATGTTTATGCTTCTCTGTTTCTCACTTTCAGGTGTTTATGTCTATCAGTGTATGAGCATATACAAAAAGTATTTTTTTCAGTTTCAGAATGGAATTAAATAATGCCTTACTCTGCTAGAGACTTTAGGTTTAGATCCTCAGAGATAGTTGACACTGTGAATTAATTGCCTGTTTATTAGTTCTAAATTTTACAATCTGAACTAAAAATGCCTGTAATAATTTGTTCAGTTCAGACGCCCTCTTTTGAGTTAGCGAAGCAGGTGAAGATGTTCACGTCATCTCAATGGAACCTGCTACCTGTGCAATTCTGCTGACAGAGCAGTTCCCCAATACACTGTAGACAAAAAAAGAAACTGGCATAACACAAACCCAAGCCATTTATTTTAAGTGTGTAAATCCACTAGAGTGATTTTCCCTGAGCTGGTGATGAGCACCTTAGGGATGATAACATTAACATCTGGCTTAGCTCAGTGCAGCATCAGAATATCTGTAGCTGTAAGGCATGGCACTAGCACCACCACACTTGCTGTAATGACTTGCCTGTACCTGGCCTTCCATCTTCAAATTGGAAAAATGTGCAAGCAAAACCATCACTCTAAAAATGTTGAAGGAAAAATAGAAGAGAAAGAAAGCTATAATATGACAGCTAAGAAGGGGTAAATAAAATGAAACTTCTTTTGAGACAGGGCAGAGCCTTCCTTTATTTCATCTCGGTTTAATGTGACTTTATGTCTTTCTTTTATAAACTTTCAGAAAACACGGTGGAGCCTTTTCAGATTTGGAGACTATGGTATACTTTTCTTGCCAAAGGGCGGCTAAGTTTCCTAGGGGCTTAATAGTAAGAGTTTACCCCATCCCTGACATAGGCAAGCTCTCTTCGTTATAATACTAATTGCTGTTCATATAAGAAATTTTGTTCAAGAAATTTGACAGACTATATATAAAAGACACTGTCAAAACATGGTTGGACTTCACAATCTAACAGGCATTGCACAGAAACCTGAAGATGACACAGGAACATGTCTTCAGGAGGGTTAGAGGAATAGAGTTATTGTGCATCAGGACCCGCTCTCAAATAACCTTCACAGAGCTGTATCTCCAGTTTCAGGCCAGTGCAAGTACAGAAGTGGTAGTTATTTTGACTTTCACTCTCACCCATCTCCAACATTTGTACTTGATTTCTTGAATATTTTTAATGATCATTTAAAGTAAAAGTTCAGAGTTCAGGGCTGGGAAATTCAAAACTGTCAAAACACAGTAAATTCAAAGTTTTAGCTAGCTCCAGGTAAACTACATTTGGCTAAAGACGGGCAGAATGAGCCATTCTGTAATTTCCAGTAATGTAATATGGAAGCAAAATACAACCAGAAAACAACAAAATGAATATTCAGAAACAATTTTGCTACCAATGACCATTCATCCTCGAAAATTTACTAAATTGTAGATTCAAGTAAGATTTATCTCTTCTATTAGTAGCTTTTTTTCCAGTTGTCCATATATAGCCATCTCTATGGATAGCCACCTCCACTGCATGGAGATCTTCTATCATAGATCAAAAAGTCATGCAAAGTAGTAACTATCCATTATTAACAGTAATCTAACAGGACAATTTCTGCATTCATGGTTTGAAAGAAACTGATGTTTCCCCAACAGCTAGCCTTCCGTTATCAGATGGCTATCTGGTATGTCACAGACCAGAGGTGAGGGGCTGTTGGTCCTTGGGTTGAGAACTTGTTGTTTCTAACCTATGGGAAGCTAAGAGCCTGATAAATCAGTCTGTTCAGCTTTAGTACACAACTGTCTTTAGACATCGTAATTCATCAGTGGCCTGCTCTAACTTCTGCTCAAATTCTTTGTTTAAGAAAATAACGTCTCTGACCTTAAAGACTGATTGGATTTCTTGACAATGTTACATTGATTTTTGTTTCTGCCCTCCTCCTAATATTTGCTGCTATAATGGACCTGCAATGTAGAGGTGGTAACTAAGAGCAGGCACAGAACTACAATGTAATAGAATACAAGTGGCTCCATAGCATTTTCCAATCTTTCTTATATTCACTAATTTACCTGAGTAGCACCTCTGTGAAGAGCTAGTTGACTTTTCCAATCACTGTGTAGGGCTCTTGGCCCTTGAGTAGCATGGTATAAAAGAATTAGGTACAAATCCTGGAACTGAAAGATGAATAGGGCTGATTCTGACTTACACTCAGCACTCCAAATCATGAGCTCTGATACCTTTATCTGCAGAAGATCAAACTATTCCTAGTCCTAACTTTCCAGCCTGCTTCTCTGCCAGAGGATGCTACCACATGGTGAGGTGAGAGAAGCACACACATGCCTACACCACAGCCCAGTTTATTACCTCAGAGTGCTAATCAGTGGGTGGAAAGGCAGGAGGTGGTTGCACTTTAATCAATGGCAAAGGAAATCCATAGGCCTCATGATGCAAAGCCATCAGATCCCAACTGCACTGCACTTGTAGTGTGAAATGGCCTTCAAACCTCTATGTAATTACAGGAGTAGTGCTACTGTGCCTCAGTGCAAAGGAGATTCCAGGTCCATTCAGAAATATGTTCAGCTCTATAGATTCACAAAGTTGCTCTCTACAACTATCTGAAAGGAGGTGGTAGTAAGGTGTGGCTCAAGTGATAGGACAGAAGGAAATGGCTTCAAGTTGCACCAGGGAAGATTCAAAAGGGATATTAGGAAGAATTTCTTCACTTAGAGAGAGGCTGCAGAGGGACACGGTGAAATCACCATCACTGGAAGGGTTTAAAAATCTTGTAGATGTTGTGCTTGGTTTAGTGGTGGGCATGATAGTATTGAGTTGGACTATGGTCTCATGTCTTTTCCAGCCATGATTCTATGATTCTATGAAAACTAGTCATACAGTGGCTGAAGCTGCTCCAGTTGTTCAGGGAATACATAATCACTTCATGTGTGCTATTGAGAGAATCTGGAGGAAAACTGAGGATTTTTAAAAGTTTTTCTAAGTTGGATGACAATGTTAGATGTCAAATCTTTAGTATATTTTCTTCCTTCATTTTTTTTGGAATGAAAACATAAAAATCAATTCTCCACAGATTTGCTGTGCTTTCAATGTGGATTTGAGAAGATTACATTGTTTTTCCCAGAGTCTCTTGAAGCTTTTATAAGTGTCTAGTATTTTGATACTTCTCCGTAAGGAAACGCATATGGTCTTATTTCTATGAAGGTGGTTGATTACTTCATGGTATCATAGAATCATGACCATAGAATCAACACTACCATGCTTATTAAACCATGTTGCCAAGCACCACATCTAAATGCACAATCAATTGGACAGCTGACTTAGCAGTCAATTGACAACTGCAGCATCCAGTATGACTGATGATTCTCCCTTTCCTTCCTGATGAAGTGAAGCATGCAAGTGCCTCTTTTGTTAAGACACTGGTAGCACTGAGGTCTGGGTAGCCTCTTAGTTAAGTGACTTCACCTTTGAGGAGGGAAAAGCAGGTCTTTTGCAGCCAATGTGTGAAGATCAAAGAAAATGGGAGACAAAGAGTTTATACAGTGGGAAATTGAATGAGGGCTGGAGAATAGATGGCTGTCAGTTAGGTTGAACTCTAATTTTGGCAGGCAGGCAGAGAACCCACAGCCCTTTGTGTTCTTGCACATTCCTGCTCAAGTAACATTTGAAAGGACAGGAATGTCGTCTATCTTCTGTGGAGCTTGGGAAATCAGTTGGCAGCATTCCCGAGGTGGGGCAGGGTCTTCATATGTGTTTGGAGCACCATTCATAAATAACCTTGTACTCACAAACTTTCCTAGATTTATCTCGACTGTTTGTGCAAAGCTGATATAGACATCAGATTGAAAATGAAGGCCCAAGGAGCAACCAAAGACTGACCCTTGAATCTCAGGGGATCCTCTGTACCTGTACACAGTCAGTAGCTGAGTACATTGAGAGAATGGCATTTGACTTCTATAGAAGGTCAAGGCACACCTACAACAAGCTGCTGAGTATGCAGAAGTACACAGTCACTTTTAAAGGACACTATAATCATATTCTCCATTATACTGCCATAATTTTAAAAACTAGCTGAAGTCACTGAGTCCTGTGGAAGCTTTTAAAATGTCTATCCAGAAGAAACCCAGCATTCCGTGTGGTTGATGTTGATCTGCAGTGTAAGTTTATAATAAATATTACATTCCTTCAGTACGCAGAACATGTATGTTCTCATTTTTGAGAATTCTCTTCACACTGTGGCAAGACTGCAGCCACTATAAAGCTATAATATGCTGCTAGATAGTATTATGAGAGGGTTTCTCTGCAGAATAAATTACTGGTTTGGGAGTTCATTACTATCCATACAGTAACAATACAGACAAAAGATTATAAAGTGTCCTGAATTACATTTCTTTTTGGCGAAAAGTGATTTACTTTCAGGGATAAGCTTGGTGGAAATCCAGATAGCATGCTTCAAGTTCCACATGAGACCTTATTTCTGTCTTTTGCATTTACAAGCAAGTTTCCTCACTGAATGGCTCAAACATGTCCCTAATTCCATAGTTTCTTAGCTGAGATTCCTGCGGCAAGATGCTTCTATCCCATTGCTATAGCAAAAAGAAGGGGCGAGTTCTATCCGCTAAAGTGCAACTTTGCCAGAGAGCGAGACATGAATAAAGCAGGTGTGTTCAAACTGAAGGTACCCGTTCAGATATTGTTTCAAAATTCACCCTGGTGGCTCTTTTCTCTACATTGACTTGGATACTCCTTATAGGGATATCAGACCAACAAGACTCAGACAGCTGTACAATTTACATACAATCACAGAATCATTATGGTTGGAAAGGACCCTCAAGATCATCTAGTTCAACCGATAGCCCTACACCACTCTTACCCCTAACTCATTCCCCAAAGAACCACATCAATCCTCTTAAAAACCTCCAGGGAT
>VWZX01008080.1:0-62742 GCA_013399015.1 Galbula dea
CAAGCCATGAGCAGCCAGCTTCTCTAGGAGAATGCTACCATCTCATAGTTACTGCAGCCAAGGCTACCTTCCACCTCTACCTTTTCAACCAGACCCTCCTTGTTAGTGAGTATCAGGTCCAGCAGCGCTCCCCTCCTAGTGGGCTCATCCACCACTTGCANGCTGAGTAACCTTTCCAGCAAATATCTGGGAAGTTAAAATCTCCCATAAGAACCAGGGCCTGTGATTGCGAGGCCACTGTCAGCCGCCTGGAGAAAGCCTCATCAGCTTCCTCATCCTGATCAGGTGGCCTGTAATAAACACCCACAACAGTATCCCCCATGCCAGCCTGCCCCTTAATTCACACCCATAAACTCTCAACATTCCCCTCATTCACCCCTGGACAGGACTCAATACATTCCAGTTGCTCTCTCACGTAAAGAGCATTTCCCCCACCACACCCTGTAGATCTGTCTTTCCTGAAAAGGACATAGCCATCCATGAGTACATTCCAGTCATGAGAGCTGTCCCACCATGTCTCTGTAACTGCCACCAGATCATAACCCCTTGACCGCACATGGATTTCTAACTCCTCCAGCATGCAAAAGCTACCACAAGATGCATCTACCAAAAGTTATGTGCTTCACAGAACTTGTACCAAAACCCTCACAGCTGTGCTTCCTCCCTCACTCTTGCCACTTTGGACGAAGAAAACCTCCTTAGTTTTACCTCCTATGCCTTCTGGGAAAGTGGTGCTAGCTTTCTTATTTACTTGGCTAAAGAAAGATTAAGTTAGGATGAGTGTGACCACGTGTGATTCCCACTGTGATACAGGATATCTTTACCTACAGCTTTCTGTCAGTGAAATCAGCACAGAAAATATGCCTGCTATTTCACAGCTAAGAAACAAGGATTAATGCTACAGACCTGGCTACAGTTACTGTTACAGGCTCTAGAAATGTTTGGCTGTGCATCCTATACCCTCAAAGGTAAGTGTATCATGAGATCCCACTGCCAGATTTTTCATGCTCTTCCCCTCAATGAATCCATAGCTTACTGAAAAGCCAAGGGTTTGCTTCCTCATCACCAAAAATAAGCAACGTAGTTGAGTCAAGCATGGAGTTCTCATTCCCATTAGAGGAGGTACACTGAATGCAGGGATACTGTGTGCCAGCGATGGTTACCTGTGTTCACCACCAATCCTCACGCTTAAATCAAGTCCTCCTAAACATTCATACTTCTTCAGGCATAGTTTGCCCATCCTATTCTCCGTTCCCCAATTACTGCCTGGTGCTTCTAATCTCCACAGTTTTTCAGCCTTCGGCATGCTCTCCTGTGCTTCCTCAGCCCCCCAGCCAGCCTCTGCTCTGCTTCATTGCTCTTCCTCCACAGCCTGCAGGTGCCTTTTGGCCTACTGCCAGGTGTGGGCTATCCCAAGGTGCTCCACAGACTGGATGTTGCAGCAACAGCTAATGCTACAGTGAAAAAATAGTCTGAAGGCTGTAACAATTTGTCCTTAGTGCATTTCTTAGCATCTATCAAAATCACTTCCAGAAGCGAGGCCAGAGTCACCAATAAAGCAACCAGTAAGTGTATTGGAACCAATGGAGTGACCCCTTGGCTATTGTGGCACTGTTTTATCAGCAAACTCCTAACTCCTCATAGCAAATTACAGTAACACACATTTCATTTGATTTCTCTACAAATGTGCCTTTGTGGAATCAGCCACATTTGTATTTTTGCTGATAAATCCATTGTCCCTAGTATAAAAGAATTTCAACAGCATTGCTCTCTCTCTGTATGTCATGCTCTACTGAGTTAACCATGTGGTTATCTCCTGGTAAAATAGTGAGCACAGGAAGCAAAGGAAGAGTTCTAGGATGATGAGAGACCTTGCCAATTCTGTGCAGTTTTCAAGCATGGTAGTAAAATTCATAACCTTATGCAGCCAAAGTTCTCCTCCAATTTTTATAACCTACAAATCTCAACTGCCTTTAAAAATGTATTTCTTCCTTACAATCTAGAAAACAGTTTTCATCTCGTGCTAGAATGTTCTCTGCAATGGCCCCATAGTAACAGAGGAGTGAATAAGGGAAAAAAACAAATAAAAGGTACATCACATTTACAAAAGGATAAAAAATAAATAAAAAGTATATCACAAAAGGGCCTCAAGCTTTAAGACAGAAGCCAGAAATCAAAAGACATAAACAGGTAGAGCAGTTGTAACAAAGTCTGTGCCAGGCCAACATCCTACAAAAGGATGACTGCCTCAGCATGACATCCTTTAGCTCAACAAGCCATGCTGTGGTAGATTACTTCTGAACCTAGGAAACACTTTCTCTGAAGAGACAAACAGTAAGTGCTGGAGTACCCTATACAGAAAAAGAGGAAAGCAAGTATTCCTGACCTATTGGGCTACTTGGAAATCATAACTTCCACAAGTTGTACACAAATAAAACATGAAGAAAACAGTAATTAAAAAAAACACAACAAAACAACCAGACAAAAACAAAAGCCAAAACCACAAACACTCAGAAACATAGTGTGCATAAATCCACTTGAGTCTGAGTCAACCTTCTGAAATCAGAAAAAAATACAAATTATTGCTTAATTGGTGCATGCAAGAAAATAGAGATCCAGACACAAAAATGCATTTGGAAGTAGAAGGATTTATGTTTATCACTTACAGAAGGGTTTGGTCCAGGCCCCACACCTCCCCTAAAAATCATGATGAATTGATGTGGCCCAAAGTGATGGTAAACAGCCTCACATCATCCAGCTACTTTTCTTTATTATTCTTACTGACCAAGCAGCAGAAAGGGAGGGACAAAACCAAAACCAAACTCCCACATGGCTTATATGCATGTCATCTCTCTCAGAAGGATTATCTAACACTGTCCTGGAAACCCAGCTCTAGCAGTTTTAACACTTAAAGGTGAAGGCAGCTTTCAAAAACCAGACAACTCTTGCATGTTCAAGAGTGTGTAAAAACATGGGTCTTGCTAAAGCCAACTAGCTTGCTCTGCCCTACTAACTGATTAACAGGTCTTCAGGACAAACAGCCTCTCCCAGCCCAGCTGAGTGTGAGGACTGTGAATAGAAGAGGAGGTGAGAACAGAGAGGACTCTAATGCCAAAATCAGTCACAGAGAGAAAGAGAGAAGAAACAGGGCTAGCTCACTCTTAACATGTAGGGTGGTAGCCTGGGCTCTAAAATTTAGCCTTTCACTATAAACACTATGACATCTCTAGGCCTTGTGTTTGTCAACCCAGTTTTTAAATGTAAACCAGATGTTCATTAATGCAGTGATACCTGCAAAGGAGTAAGAAATGGTATAAAGGACTGCCTGCATTAGATATCTGAGATACCCATGCCAGAGTAGAAAAAAGAGATTTAAAAATTAGCATCTTCAGTTCTCACCTCTTTAAATGCAGTTTTCCTCCTATTTGTTGATTTAATTAAAGCCCCAGTATATGACTGTACAATAATATAAAATTTCATTAAAATTCATGATCATAATTCTAAGCCTCCTTAGTATTAGAGAACAGTGGGAAACTGTGGCCTCACACATGGTAAAAGATCTAAATAAATAAAAAGACAAAGTAAAGAATGAGAATTCAAACCTTTTTAGCTGTTTCTAGATTTTTTTTTCCCCTTAAATAATCTTTTCTGGCCCAGGTTTTTGATTTTGGCACCCCTGAACCAGCAATACTGCTAACTATGCTATGGATGGGGGAAAAAAAAAACCTAAAACAAAACCACAAAAGAAAGCAAACAAAAAAAATTCCAAAAAAACAAATCACAGAGAAAGAAAAGGCATAATCTTAGTTTAAGATTCCCTCCACAAATGGGCATGAGTAGGAACAAACCCCAAAATTTAGAATATGAGCAGTCCCATGTATATTCTTGGAAGAGGAGGAAGTCCTCAGCATTAGAATGGAAGAGCATGTTGAAACCACAGGTTGTTTTTTTGGTTTTTTTTTACTTAAGCAAATATAACTTTCAGTAAAGTTTCATTAGAGGGAGTAAGAAGATCTCTTCATGGTAAGTACTTCAGAGGACCAAAGAAGCAGTTATACTTAGTGTTTAATAAAAGACTAAGTCAATTCAGAGCCTATTCCAACTCTATTCAGATTATAGTCTACTACTGTGGAATTATTTTTAGATACATATTTGCACACACAACACTCTTACCATTAGAAAAATAATTAGACGTTGATGGCAAAGGTGAGCTAAATCAGTCACAACTCACCAAAGCTAGCAAATGGCATTCAAACAGACTGAAGCAGGATCACATAGTCCAAATGCCTATCAGGACCTTGTCTCAGCTCATTGCCTTCTTCCCTTGGAATTTAAAGGCTTCAGAGACTGCTGCTGGACACTGTTTAATTACAGCGAGCACAAGAGAGCCCTGCTCTCCTCTAGCCAATAAATGAAAGGTAAGCACAAAGCAAAGCATGGGAACGCTAGAAAAACTGCTCCCCTGTCCCACCTGTGATTGAGGCAAACACTTAGTATCCAATATTCTCTGCTGAACTGGCTGTCATTCATGAATAGGATACCCTGAGCTCACCTGAACAGCTGAGAACCTGTAAAAATGCCTTTTTGCCACTCCTGCAAGGATTCAGAACATTTAATAGCAGCAAAATCAATGAGATTCTGAGAAGTTTTGGCTGGGTGTTAGCCAGTACTTCTAAGAATTGCTTATATTAGAGAATCTGTGTCCAGTAGAACTAGATAGGAGCATCCAATCTGTCTGGCACCTAGTTTCAACCTTTGCCAAAACAGCAGAGCCTGTATTTAAACATGAGCATAACATCTTCCCTCTTTGGAAGAGATTCTTTTGAATGGGCATGTTGAGGAAGTTGGAACAGTGTCTCACTGTTGAGTTCTTTGACACTGCCTTCTTACAGCTTGCACTGAATGGAGCACAGTATGATACATATTCTCTGACTGAATGAGCATTAGCTATGCTTCAGTTAGGATCATATTTCCACTAGTAAAAAGAAACTGTTTCAGTTACCAGCAAGTAGGCACAAAATGTTCCCAATAAATTTCTTTTTCAGTAACAAAAAAGCACAAATTATTTCCTTGATTATATATTAGAAGAAACATTTATTTTTACAAATACACAGGAGTCAGGCCATACAAAAACTAAAAGTTGGGGGTTTTTTTGCACATGATATTTTGAGTAGGATTCCTTCTATTTGATATACTGTTCCCTGCACTTTCATGGTCATCAAAATAAATGAGGTGATTTACTGACTTGACTGACTTAGGGAGTGCAGTTGTGGTGTGGACACCATGAGCAGGAGAAGCTAGGCAGGCTGTCGCTGCTCAGATTCAGCATTGCCACATCCTGATAACATAATGGGGGAGTAACTGCGTGGCTGCACTACGACCTTCTCCATCAAATGGCACAGCTGCAGCTTGCCTCGTGGGCATCTGAGGCATCAGAGACGTCTTGCTTGCTGTGTGGTTAGCATGATCACACACAGGCACGTGCAGGCTATGACACAGAGATAGCAAAGCGCTCCAATATTTGGAAAAACAATCCGTTTTCCACAACCACTCGCCAACTCCCAGGGTCAGCTTAAAGCATGAGATGTCAGAGCTGTACTGTTCAGCCAGATATGTGAGCTGCACGCTCGCCCCATCGTGGCCTCTGGCTGTGCAGCTCACGGGGAGGAAACTCTCCACCCAAACGCTCCCAATGCGTTGCAGCCCTGCAAATCAGCAAGGTCAGCCCCTGTTTGGAGACCGGTTAAAAAACAAAACACCTCACCACAATAAACTACCTAAATGAACAGAAATTGGGGGTACAAAGGGGAGAGCCTTTCAGCAGCTTCCTAATCAAATAAGTTGTTTTAAAGGTTTGTGAGCTGCTGGACAACAGCTGGAAGCAGAGAAGATTTTTTAACCATAGGCAGAAATGCTTTGAAACTCGGCACTGCTTTAAACTGGAGGCATGGGCAGCGAGGTAGAATTACGCATCTGGAGAGGAGCTGCAATGAATGGCTTCTCCTCCCAGGGTGAACCCTCTGTGGGGATGGAGTTAAGCCCTCTTAAGAGGAAAGCTCCAGAAGGAGCTGCCTCCTTGACCTCTACAGCCCCTTCACAACCCGGCTGGAAGGTGAAGCACCAAATCAATGCACTGCCAGAGAGTACACAAAACAGAGGACAGACATATATATCCCGCAGGTAACTGTTGAGACAGTGAACATGATACTGAGCTGCTGTGGCAGAAGGGAACAGAGAAAATAGGGCACTTGGTGATGTAAGGCTGAGAGGAGGTGAATGGGCACTGCAGCACAGGAGGACAACACGAGAGGCACCAGCAGTGACTGTCCCACCGGCACAGCAAAGAAACCATTCCAAACATTATCCAGGGATGCAGCTCCAAAGGAATAAAAGGAATGAGATCATATCTGGCACTGGGCGAGTCGGCAAGAGAGAGACCACATTTTTGAGGACTTTTCTCAAGGCAGCATATGACCTTTTAGAATATTTCCAGACAATAAACTGCATCTGACTTCTGCAGGGATCCTGGCTCCCTTGCATGGGGGCAGGAGACATGAAGATGTATCCCATGTCAAACTGGCAGCAGTGGCCTCGTGGACAACTGTCCTTGCTCCTTGCTCCATGCCACTTCTTGAAGTCTGTAGGTTTAACTTCAGATAGTGTGAAGGTACTGTGAAATAAAATTTAAAAATAAAGGTAGGGAAAGAAAAAGGCAGGGGAATATCCACCTCTACACCCTGTATCTGAATTTATATGAATTTTTGTCATGACTGCTTAAGCAGATGACAGTAGTAAAACAAATCCATACAGGTTTCTATTATTTTCAATACTACCACTGAATTTGTCAGGTCCCCATTAATCCTTCACCTATTAATCTCTCACACATCAAACAGGATTTTAAACCATGGGGTTTGCAGGCAGAGCTGTAGTAAAATATAGAAAAGGCCTGATCTTTGAATTATTTTATTTTTTTTAAGAAAAGCAACTCTCACTCTTCAGTGATCCCCAAAGGTAGACGTTAAAGAAAGAGATACTTGCAGATGTGGAACAGATTTCTTTTATCAAAGGCTTCCTACATTAACAGTCTTACCTTCATCTGGATATTTAAAGATTTCCAGAGTAAATGAATAAAACAATTAAACTGATCATACTTGGCTTTCTTATCCCCTTAAACTGATCTGGTGGATTAGTAATAGGCATGTTCATCTGGTGGACTAGTATTCAACAAGCAAAAGTGTTTTCCAAATTTTCCATGTACTCACTTTCCCATTATGAGTGTAACCATGAAAGCCAAAGCCTTAGAAAAAAATATCCATATAGGTGAGAAAAATAATGTGGGCATAGACACTCTGATATCCTCTCCCACCTTAGCCACAGGCAGAATTTAGAGACAGTAACCTACAGAAGAAGATTCCTTGCTGTGGTGATGCCAGGGCACCACAGCAATATCAAGACTCCTTAGTGTAACAGCAAGCTGACAAAAGAACAAAAATAGATTGTTAAAAAGAAGAAAATTACTATTTAAATCCTGCTTGCTATTCGCAGTAGACACATTAAGTTCCTGGATTTCAAAGCTACCCAGTCAAGTCCACTCTTCTGTAATTAAGTTCCTAGAAAAAGTCAGAAAGCTTATTTACTTTTTTTCCACTGGGAATCATTAACGATGCTTTAAGGACTCCAGTCACAACACCAAGCCTGGCACAGGCTTGAGAAACCAGCTAGCTACTGCAGCAAAGTCAGCAGAGTCTGAAAGCACATTTAGGTATCTAAAAACTATTATTTACTTTTTAAAGCTGTCTAAAGACTTCTACAAAAAATCTGCTCTGCAATGCATTTAATCAATACTGTTCTCTCTTTAGTGCACAGTCTTCCTCTACTTCCCATCTTTTCAGAGATCCTAGTTTCATATATGCTATTTGCACTTTTTGTTACTCAACACAAGCCTCGAAGACGACACACACTTTCTGGCTGGTTATCAGTGCACGGGGGGCGGATCTCTGCTTCCAAAGAAATTTGTCGCTTGAAGACACAGGGAATTTCTTTTCACACAGCACTCTAAAACCCCACTGAAAGAGTAGGAAAACTTTCAAGGGTTTTTTCAGCCAATCTCTGATTTTAGTTGAATCATTCACAATACTAACAGAAAATAATTAAAAGTCATACAGAAGGCAACTTAGTCCATTTAGTTTAGTAATTGCATTAATCTAACAGCTGACACCACTCTGGTAGTCTGCAGAAAAATAGGAATTTCACAACTCAATTCCAGTGGATGTCTACCTCACAGGAAAAACACCAAAACCAATAAAACAAAACCAAAAAACAAAACCTTGACAAATTGATATCCTTATTGGCACATTCTCAGCAGAAAAAAGCCTTCAGACTGAGTAAGCATGGAGGTTTCACCAGACATTTAACCTTCACAAGCGGTTTCTCTGCAAGGGAACTGAGCCACAGTGGTGGGGGTAGGGACAAGTGTGACATGTTCCTGTCCCTGCTGTACTTCCCTTGTGCATGCAGGATGGTGTTTTGTCATAGCTGTCAACTCAAAATCTCTCACTAGAGCAAAGAGCCACCTACAAAAAGGAAGGGAGTAGAGGGTGAGGGAAGGAACCCTCAAACACCAACCGATTGGTCAGAGAAGTCAAATCAAGGTTGCAGTGCATTGCCCCCAAAATTGGAAATTTGGTAAGCAACAGAATCCAGCAATTTGAACAAATCAGATCTCTTCTGCTACCATATGCACTTACTGAAAAGGAAAAAATCCAAACCTTGCCTTTTTTAATATTGCAACTCAATGTCCACCTGGTGCTGACGTGTGGGTAGAAAAAGTTCTGTTAGTAAAAGTGCTTTCCCCTGTATCAGTGCAATACTCTAAACAGTGAATAAAGGAAACAGCCCCTGGTGAGGATAAAATACAGTAAGGCAGAAAGCCAGAAACATAATTTCTTACAGTTTCAACAGCTCATTTTCCTGAAACACACTAACTTTAATGGTAGCACACAGAGGGATAGCTAAGATTTAGTAATGAAAATTCTGAGATACTGAGAATTTGTCTTCTCTGAAGCTAGTGCACAAAGCAGACTGACCCACAGTGCTGTCTCCCACCATGAGAACAGCACTGTATCTGGTCAGGTGAAGCCTCAGCTACCAGGGTTGGCCTGGAAAACAAAAGAGCATTGCTCTGCTGAAGCTCTCAGCCTGACACCCACACAAACAAGCTACTTCTTTCATCAACACCCCATTTTCCCGGTTTTGAGGTTTCACAATGCAGAATAGCACTGACATTTCAATAGCTAGATTCCAGCTAGCAAATGTTCTAAAATTACCATTTAGAGCCTGCTAGGTTACTAAAAAACCTCAATGTCAAAACTCAAAGTACATTCAGTTTAAACACACCCTTGGGGGGATTTTATACTAACTACTTTCTATTTCAGACTACTCTCTTTAAGCTCAACCAGCAATGCTTCACCACTCATCCAGGAAAACTCCTCTCTTTGCCACTCAATCTCAATCAACCTGCCAAATTAATTATCACCCTGCATTTGTCTATTGCTAAGGGGGGGGAGGAAGGCAAATAGATGAATGTAGCAGTGACCCAAACAAAAATGAATCCTCTGAAACAGAACTAATTAAATCAGTTCAGTGATCTTCCAGCACAACACATTTCACCCTCCCTTTCCCCAAGCAGCCCAATTCCCCCATCTCCTCCAACTGTCCTCAGCAGGGCACTCACATGGGGCTCAGATGTGTATCTAGTAGCAAACTAGGGATCTTTTCTACACATCCTTGTAACCACATGGTTTAAAATAAAGAAACAAACAACTGTAACAGAAAATTCACCATGATAATTTCACACTTACATTTACATGTGAACTTCTGGCCACAGAATACATGTTTCAGCCAGACAGCAGTAGGATTTGATGACCTACCTTAAATTTATGGGACCACAGCCATCAAACTTTGGTGCTTTGCTGATTCTACAAAACCAGCAAAGCTCAGCAGAGCACTGGCAGAATCAAGCTTTCCTTTTGTATGCCAGGCAGGCTTTAGAGGAGAGCTGGCAGGACTAACATGCAGAGAAATTACAGAACTTGTGGATTTTAAATCACTGCCATGAGTCAGACATCAAACCTTGCACTAATTGCATTCCTAACCTAGCAAGTACATGTACATGCAGGACTGCAGCACCTGTGACCCTGCTGACTTGAAAGGGACTAATTCAAGGAAGCAAGATACACAAACATTTTAGACTTCCCTGTCCTAGAGTCCAGCTGAAATGCATGAAAAAATACATTTGGGCCATAGATTTACCCACCCCTGGACATGGCATCATTTTCATTGCAGTCATGCTGTCAGACAACATGAAATTCTGTACCACCTGATAACAGTGTGCCTATGCAGTGGGAATAGAGAGAGCTATGGGTGTAAGACCACAACAGAAACATTAGCCTCTCCTCTGTCAGTGCACTTCACTCTCCATCACCACTCTTTCTGTGTAACACATTCAGAGCAAGAGCAGAAAAGGGAAAAGACACTCAGACAGGGCAAGAAATACAAAGTGACAAGTCCACTTATGGAATGAAAAGACACCAAAGCAGGATCTTACCTTACTAGGGAGTTTAAATATAAAGTCAATCTCACCTTGCTTTTCTCTCTATATGATTTTTAATACAGTCAGTGCTTCCTTAGACAGAAGACACATCAAAAAAAGGGCATTAGTACTGAAAGGTACTGAAATCTGGATGCCTGCACAGGATCCCTGTCATGTTAGGTAAAGCTTCAAACACAGAAGCCCTGACAGTGCCTTCTTAAAGAACGGTGCATAGGAACAGAACCCCACCACACAGAGGCAGGACTCCGATTAATCTCTAGGCAGGTGCCTACACAAGCAAGTTTGTCATTTGCACCCATCTGCTGCTCCAAATCACATACACACGCTGTCATGCTTTTCCCCATATGGATTGCAGAGAAGCTGGATATAAACAGGCAAAAGGTAGGGAGATGAATATTGGGTTTGTGCTGTACGAGGAGGAATAATCAGTCAGCTTCACCCCCTCTAACAGGAGTAATTTCAGTGGAGACTCCTAGAAGTTGAAGTAGGAACAGATTTTTCCACAATGGCTGCAGGTTTTCCATGATTTGAAATCCTATCTTTCAAACCAGTATGACTCTTTAAAAGCTTTGCTTCTGAGATTTTAGTTTTAAATTAATAAAACCATGTGTGTCTTAGGGAGATATCATAAAACACATCATTTCCTTATAATGTTGTTTGCCAGCACTAAATTCCATGTGGCTACCCAAGCCATATTTCCATATCATCACAGTACTGCTAACAGCAAAACCAGAGCCTGTAACAGGTGCAGTCTCTATCATGGTGTAAAGAATGCATGGAGTATATATGCTACTCAGAGGTGTCACGGTGCAAATGGATATACCAGGTGAAAAGAAGAAAGGCAGAGCATGGCAGAGGGGAGAGAAACCATTCTGGAAGGGCTGACCTCAAAGGAGCAGGCTTGAGAGATGCATGGCTGCCCCATCGCCTCTGTCTTAGGACCCCAGTTTTGTTTCAGTTAACCTGAGTCACATGAAAGCTGTTGAAATACTATTTGGTGGAAGAATATTCCATTAAAAATGTGTCATTTTGACTAATTTGCTTTTCACAAACAGGCTTCAATAAAATTAAGCAGCATTTCTTTGGTTGAAAAAAAAAAAGTTGTGTATCAAAAGGGTCTCTCTCTTTTCAGAATAGAAAGCTCTGAAATTTTTCTTCTATATGAGCAACTACTTCCCTCTCCACAGTTGGTCCTTTTTTCCCTAGAATTTTATACCTTTGCATAATCTAAGTTTGCATGTTGCTGAAATATACTTCTAAACCAAACTTGAACAAAAAAGCAGTATTTCCTCTTCTTATGAGAAGCTGCTCAGCCCTCCCTCAGAAATGAGAGATTTCTCACCTATAAATCTCATTATGATGTCTTCATCTCCTTCTTCTTTTCCTGAAAAAGTAACTTAAGTTCCTTTTTCCTGTGTCTCAAATATTTTCTTTCCTCTTCTCATGTTCAACTTGTGTAAAAATACTGTCTTGATTCAGTAGAAGTGTTATTTTAGTAGACACTAGCATACATCACTTTATCTTAACTGCGAGACTCGAGTACTTAAATTTCTAGCTACCAAAACAAAACCAACAAAATAACCAACCAAACACAACAACAACAAAATAAACTAAAACAAAACACAAAAAAGCCTTCACTAAAAAAACCAAAAAACAAAAAAAAAAGCACTATGTAGACCTGGTCCTATGACTACAAAAAAAGAGATCTACAGATCCATAGTGATTAGAGATACAATCCTGACCCCCTAATACTAACAACAAAATTTTCACCAATTCAGCATGGTCTGGATATTGTCCTTCGGTTTTCCACTCACACCTGGGAATCAACTTGGTCTTCTAGGAAACACAGTTCAACACAATTAGTCTGAGTCTCCATCAAATGGCTTTGAGGCTCTCCCTGCTATTCTATATCACTTGCAAATCAGAGAAATCTTAGCAGCAACCACTTCTGAAGCCTTTATTTCCAGGCCACCATGAAAACTTGTTAACTTGGACAGAACCTTTAAAAAAAAATTGATTTATCTCCACTTCACAGATGGAGAACTGAGGCATTTACCCAGCACAGTACTGCAAAATTGGAAACAGAAACTAAATATCTTCAGTTCATGGGATCAGACCATAGGCTTCATTTTGATCAACTATTTATGTTCAAGTTCTTTTTTGGGGCAGTCAAAAGCATACACCAGGGAACAGAATTATTCTCATTCTCCACTGCCAGGAGATCTTATCGCTATTTCTGAAAACGAACTGTTCAGCCCTCTAAGCATCACAAAAAGGACAAACATCAACAACCTTCCTTTTTAAGAAAGCTCTGAAGTGAAACAGGAAAGAAACCTCAAAAACAGTCATTTTCCCCAATACCTGTGGCCAAACACCCATGCATCCTGTAACCCTCTTTAACCAGTTAGAAGGACTTCAGCTAGAGAAGAGTAAAAAACTTGAACAAAGTAAAAAATCTTGAACAAAGTAAAAAACCAAAAGCTGTGCCCCAGTCCTGAACTAAACTTTCCCTGAGCTTTAAATATGTTGAGTCCACTTCAGTTCTGCACATGGGTGCAGAGGTGAACAGCAAGAAGAAGGGATGTAGAGTCGAAATGTCAGGAAAAAGTTTTCTCATGAAGCTTTCTGATCTACTCATCAAGACCAAGTGATTGAGGTGCATGAGGCATCTCTGTCATGAAAGTGTTCATGAGTTCCATGAATTAAAGGATATTTTTACTACTCCACTTTCCTTTTTACATGCAATTCCTTTTTAATGAGGAGAAATCATAGACAATGGCAGTTTACCTGCTTTATTAGTACCAAGACCCATTTTCCACAAATATGTTGCCAGGAGATAAGCAGTTGCATAGTGAACATCGGGTGCCTGTGCCCATGTGCCTTTGGTCCTCTCAATGAGTCCCTTTAGCAGGACAAAGCCACCTTGAAGGGGAACCAGGGCCATCAAAAACCTTGTTTCAGTCAAGAGTTACAGAGGCTGAGAAACAGATGCCTTGTGATCTTGAAAGAACTGCAGGAAAGGAAAAAAAGTAACTTCCCTTCTCATACCTAAATATAGAACATAAATAAAAATATATATATCCTAAATATTTTTCCCAACCTAATACTCTTCTTCCCACACATCCGTCCTGCTACCCCCAACACACACAGTGTGGTCCCAGAAGCAGCATCTTCATTTGTTTTCAGGGAAATACAGTTCATGTTAAAACACCCATGCTGGTAAGGAGAAAATCAGAAATTTCAAGGTGGACTGAGGAGCTGCCCATGTGCAGCCAAGTCTGAGGGGAGGAAACTCAGGTCACCAAGGAGCCACACAAAAGTGAGAATTCACAGTATAGAGAAAATGTCCCTTTCACTGGCAGTTTGGAGCGTGACACTGAGGAAGAGATGGGTGCAGAGGAGAATAGGGACTTCCAGGTATCACCCCACTAAAATCTTGTAATGCCACACTCTTGCTGGCCTACTGCTGACTAGTAGGGTTCAGCCTCTATATGCATAATGCTGCCAACATCTGCTACAGCATAAAATACACATGATCAAGAAATACAGGTAGCGCTCACAGACAGAACTAATGATAAGCTGAAAACATTTGGAAGCTCTTATGATGACAGTGCTAAATACTCATGGTAATTTACAGAAGACACACATGCTGGTTCTCTACAGTCATACAGATGATATCTGAAGTGACAGTATTTCTGACAGCATTTCAAGTTTTCTCAGAAATTTCAGTTCCTGGAATCTGAATTGTAGGAAAAGGAGGCAAAAAAAAAAAAGAAGAAATAATACTAAAAAGAAAATAGATTTCCTCTAAGGCAGAAAGGAAGGTTTCTAACTATAAGAACTATGAAGGGGTGCGTGTGAATTAAATGCAAAGACTGAAAACTGAGATTTGTGGCTGATCCATGATCTCCAGGAAGCAGAGAGCTGTTCCTGTGTGGGTGGGAAAACTGCTGAAGGGCAAACCTCAGCTTTGCCTGGTCTCCAAAGCCAGTGCAGTGGATACAGTAAAACATAATAAACAAGTTGCATCCTTCTGCTCTGTAAGGACGATGGGCAGAACAGAACAAAATGCCAGAACTAAAGCAAGAGACTGCTAAAAATAACTCTCTCTCCTTTATCTCAAGGGCCAAATTATCTCAGTTGCTACTTGAGAAGACCAGGCGATGCCAGCATCAGAAAGGTCAGAAAGCATGTGAAAATTTACCCAGTAGCTTATCCTCTGCCTAAATATCTGCTATTGCAACAGTACAGATTAGCATGAAAACTCCTACTGTCTTGCTGCGCAAATATATGCTAAGTCTTTATTTGAAGAGTACCAGAGTTAAAAATGCACTATGTGGATACCATAGCTCTAATGGTCTCACATATTAACACAGAAGGTTTTTGGTTTACTTTTTGAAATGTATTATATTCAATGAAATGAACTTCTGATATTTATAAAATAGTGTTTTCAGACTGATATGAATCATCTTGTAAAGGTACAGACAAATTCCTTGTCCCCAAAATGCAAACAGCACTTGTGTATAAGCAAGTGACAGTTGATTTGACTACAAGAATTGAAATCAGGTTTCTTCCAAACTGAAATGCTTCACTAACTGAATTTGCTGAAGATTTTTGCTTTGAATGCAAGTACTGGAACGGAGAAAGAGGATATTTATAAGACACCAGAACCTCCTGTTTCAATGTCCATGGACAACAGCATTTCAGTTTTGTTTTACTACAGAGTGTTGAAATTAAAATGTGAAAAGAAAAAAAAACAAAACAAAACCCAGGGAAAAAAGCCAACAAGATTGCTTCAAGTTCTACATGGTTTACTGACCCAAATCAGCTTTTTTGCTCTGTGGTAAAGAAACTTCATTCACAGAATTTCTCAAAATATTCACAGTATCATAGTATCTACGAAGCTGGAAGGGACCCACCAGGATCATCAAGTCCAGCTCCTTTATCAATGCAGGACACCCCAAATCACATCATGTGGCTGAGAGCATTGTCCAGCATCCAGGCTGCTTCTGCTTGGGAAAAAAAAATAATAAAAAATAATTATTGAAATACCTCCACAGTCCTCCCTGCAAAGTTGGGTTTTGGGTGGCTCAATTTAGAAAGAGCGCCCACATTTTCTGACCTTACAAGCCAGTCAATCTTCCTAGGTCAAGAAGCATAAAATTCATGCATGGGAGAGAATGCAGGGGAAAGGGAGCCAGGAGAGGTTCACAAGCAGGAGCCAACAGCAGCTCAGCAGGCAGCCTGATGCACTGCCAGGGATGCCCCACAAGGCTGTGAGCTCTCAGGCACTAGGAAAACACATGCTGTTGTATCCTAGTTTCTTCCCTTGCCCTGCTTTCATATCTGGATCACCTCAGAGCAGCCCAGATGTTCCAGGGACCTGGTACATAGGAGCAAGTCAAGCTCCTTGTGAACTGCTCAAGAGCCATGCTTATGTCACTGCATGTGCTCAGCTAAACAGCTTCCTGGGTGCAGAACAGTAAAGCAACACTTATAAAGAGTAAAGCTATAAAGACAAAGGACACAGAAGATTTCACAGGATGTAGATGTTGGAGAATGAAGACAGAATGAGGTCAGTCTGATCTACAACCTAAGGAGTACAGCAAGCTGTATCTAGGCCAGCAATTTGCTTTAATATTGTTACTTAATGGGAGACAGAGGGAGAAGAAGGAATATCCTTGGAGATCACACAACTACTAAGTAATCTGTGCTTAAAAGCAGGCTAGACCAGGAATACAAACTTAGACCACCCTAGACCACAGCACAGGCAGTTCAGCTCACCAGCTGGCACAATCTGTCACATGGCAATGACATGGTGCAAAATGACTTTGGAACTACGGCTGTATGACTCCCACCGTGCCAGTCATCTTCTGCCAGGATGGCATCAGTGCACCCTGCTGTGTGCAGACTCACCTCTGCTTGGGGACCAATCTAAACTAGATTCCTTCCATTTCATCTTAACAGCTGGGACAGGGCAGAATACAGCTGTGGTTATTTCTGGAGAAGGCTTTAGTTTTCATTACCATCACAGTTAATTTCCTAATAGGATGAGATTGGAAGCAGGAGCTCAACTTTTTTGGAAGACAGAAGGAAAAAGTCCCAACCAAACAACAAACCCAAACCATAAATGTGTTAAGAACCTGGTGAGCAGATGGCTGGTTTTGTTTTGCTGTGTGTGTGGGAGTCATAGGTCCAGGATTTCACACTAGAGAGAAATTTAACTTTTACAGATATCAGGCAGAAAACCTTTCTAATGCTGCTTATATGCCAACTTTGAACTAAACACCTCCTGTGTACCTCACACACTTTTGATACCCTGGCTACTCCACTCAGTGCCAGCTCACCTTGTGCAGCTGCTTGTGCTTCACCTGGCTGGACACAACCAGAGATCTAACACAAACATGCAGATGAATGCCGTGTTGTAAAGACTTGTCCAACATAAAAGTGTGGATGGACTCCCTGGTTAAGGTGAGGTAGGGGGATAGAGCATTTGGACAGGGAGGTGGACTCATCAGGGAGAAAACACATTTCTTCTCCAGCTCTAAAGAAATGCTCAGGGAGTCTTCTGACTCTTGGACTATTAATTAATGTTTACCTTACAATACCAATCAGTATTAAATCACAGTGGAGGGCATCTCTGCAGAAAGAGATGATTACTAAATAATACTAAATAAACCTCTCAGACTCAACCAAATCTTCATGTCCAAAAGGGGTAACACTAGGCATGCCAGCAAGTTGTCAAGAAAATATGAGGAGAAACAGGGCATACAGCTCACCTCTTTCTCTAGTTGATATACCTAACTGCTCAGCGAGCAGAAAAGTGCTCACTGATTTGGGGTTTTTTGTGGGGTTTTGGGGGTTTTGTTTGTTTGGTTTTTTAAAGGGCTACACTGCTATAAAGGGATGCAAAATCTATCCCTAAATTAAGCAAGCAATCAAGAGACAGTGGCTAATTGACCAGTTTAGCTGCTCCAATCTTCTTCATCAATCTCCTCTAATTGTCCCCAAGTCCCTGTGGGAACAACAGAAAGCAGTAGCTTTACTTAAGAGAACAGACCCATGGGACAAGCTGTACCATGGTGGAGTTAATTCATTATTTTTGTCAGACCCTGGCTGATATCAGAAGAAAAAGCCTGTCCCACTGACATGACAGAAACTCAGTTGTAAGACAGTAATGGCTCCTTAAGTCAATGAGATAAAAATGACTTTGTTAAGCAAAAAATCCAAGAAACAAATGCACAGTGAGTCTGTTGTACACAATCCCCTGCTGGGTTCACAGGGAGCAGAAGTCATTGCCCATGCTTCACACACCCAGCAGTTCTGCCTTTCTTTCTGGGGGCTCCATTGTTTGTGTAGGGTATCCCACGTGCTTCAAGAGAATACAGATAAAAAACACCCTTCATGTTGTTCATGATGCACCAGGATTTTAAATAATATCTACAGTAACTCAGCAATTTCATCAGTAAGCATAGAAGAACAACGTAGTTCTTATGCAACTTGAAAACCACTAAGGCCTTTATCGCTATGCAGGCTGTTTCTACCACAGAACAGATAAAGCTAGGGAACCAAACTATGATAATATAAAAAGTTCAGTTTACTGCCAAGTTTATCATGCAAAGATATTCCGTGTGAGTATTTCAGAGAGCCATAGACTTAACTACAGGAACCTGAAATATGGAGTAGGTATGAGAGAAGGGGTTACCTCGTGTCTTGAAGAGTCAGGAAAAAAGTGAAATGAAAAGCCCAGATTTCTTTTTAGTGCTTGCTGCTTTTTTTTGTTGTTGTTTGCTTGTTTGGGTGGTGTTGGTTTGGGGCGTTTTTGTTGTTTGGTTTGTTTGTTTGTTTGTTTTTAATTTCATTTAGCATCTCTCCTAAGCTAGAACTATTTATTTTTAGTTTTTACCTCTCACTGTGCATTGTCCAACAAAATCTTGACTGCAAAACAGTTGCACCAAGGTGACTACATACTGCTGGAGAATTTTCGTAGTTCTAAGAGGACAGTTAGTACAGCACCAACAGCTCAGACTTCAGCAGCCAAAGGGTCACTTTGTCACTGAATGCAGATGCAAAAACTCAGCAAAACAACTCAATGCATTTTCAAATATGAGTTTCCCAATGCAAGGGTTATGCTTTTATACTCTACATATCATGTGGGGGGCAAGTGGTATTGAAACAGCTTAACGTAAAACTTGCCTCAAGCCAAAACTCAGTTGACTCAAGTTCTCTGGGGCAGAAGAAAGTGAATTGCTGTTTTGTTTTTTATGCAGCTTCTAGAATAATGGGGCCATATCCCCACCAAAGGCTACTGTCCTTTAAATAACAAAAACCCCAAAAAAGCAGTTACACCCAACCAAAAAAATCTATCACTGTAAATATGGATTTAACTAATCAATCAGCCTGAAAGACTAATAAAGGTCAAGGATGATTAACTAAAGTATCAGTTATCACAGTAATGGATAGAATAGTATGATTGTACAGATTTAAAACCAGAGACTGGATGCCTAGACCTAGGAAAAGCTTATTATTGAGATTGTTAGGCTGTGAGGGGAAAAGGTCTTAAAAACACACTCGGATAGCAACCCTCTTTGAAAAAAACAACCATGCTTATATTATCCTGTAATAATAAACTAACATAGGGAAAAGCAAACAGGGAAACAAGCTTGAATATCTACATGAGAAAAAAAATAACCAAAAAAGCTCTGGCAATATTGAGTCTATTCTGAGAATGTTCTCAAAAATAAAGCTTCCTCCTCCTAACAGAAACAATTGGTCCTGACAAACTTACTTCACTTTATATATGAAACAGATTTGAGTCTAGGCAGTTACAACAGGATAACTGGTAAGAGAAATCTAAGGAAAAAATAGTATTGGTATCAAGTTTCTGCTTCTCAGACTCTTTAACCTAAGGGCTGATTAGGTTTAAAAAAAACCCCGTTAAATAACAATATGATGAAAAAAGAGGCCATGGCCCTGGCATTTGGTATTATAAACACGGAAAAGTGCCAGTATAAACCTTTATCGTGAGACTGGGTTCTTTGTCAAGCAGTGCTTTTCTTCCAAAACATCCTTGCTGCCATGTGTCTGCATCTCGCCAGCTGCAGACCTAATAAGAGACTTCTTATTCATGCTGTATAATGTTTTACAGGTTTGCCACGGGGGTCACTCACTGTGAGCCATTTACGTCACAACCCCAACAGCATCGGAGCTGACAGGAGCCAAGAAATGTAGGTTGGCAGAGGAGAGAGGAGGGGGGCGAGAGGAAACAGCACATCAGGCTTGGAGCTCTGGGGTTTTGTCTCCTCACCAGCGTGCTGAAAGCTGGGATTTCTAACTTGGTCTTCTAGTCTGAGGGGATCTGTGGCTTTTTTACAGTTTTACACTTAAGAGAAGAGGGGAAATAAATACACATAGTTAGTTGAAGAGTGCTGAAAGATTTTATTCCCTTTTCTCTTGTTCTGCACCTCATTATTTGTGATAACTCTGCAGTTCTAACAGGCCAACCATAAGATTTTGCAACCTATTTCAAATATTTGGTGTATTTGTAAAATGCAAATGAAACACATGCCACGCATGCGATGCAAGCGGATGCAGGCATTTAGCTGAGCAGAAATGGAGCTAGCTGCCTGATGAAGTCAGTTTTCTTAAAAGAATTTATCACAATTTATCACTCTGATCTGGGTCTCTGTAGTGTTTGTGGGTTTGTTTTGTTTTTGAATCTATCCCCTATTTGTAAGCAAAATGGCTTTTTCAAATCTGCGTGTTATTACAGTGCTGGAACCACAAATAAGACAGAAACATTCACTGCAGTGAAATCTAAAAAGGCAAAGGATCAAATCTGGAGCAGTGACTGCAGCGACCAAGTGCATCTCTTCCATCTGCCTGCAATCCTGGAGGCAGGGAAATATTTGCCTTTCCTCCTCACTCCCTTTCCCATAAACAGAGAATGACAGAGATGGGTGGAAAAATGAGGGCAAGGTAAAAATTTACTCTTTTTGCTCCTGGAATCATTTGCTCACTTACTGGCTGATGAACTGAGCATTGAACAATCTGGTCCTGCACACTCGATTCAGAGCCATGCCAACAAATTCGTTCAGCGTAGGCAGAAAAGCTGTCCAATAAGTGATGAACAACAAAAGTCTGATCTTCTAATTGTTAGTTTCCTGTCAAGTCAATATTTCAAGGATTTTGGGGTTTAAGTGTAGGTATTCTGTAAGCTTGAAACTGAAAATGGAGCAAACACTCTAAGTATTTTCAATTCTTGCTCCACTTCATTAAGTTGGGACTTTTGCTTTCCTTTCTGCCTGCTTTGGGGAATAGGAAGCTTTTAACTTCAGTATTACCCCATCCTTTCAAAGGTTCCAAACTCTGTACAAGTGTGAGGTCCACAGGAAGGCAAGCCTTGCTCACATGCACACCTTTTCTGTTTTCTTTTTTTAAATGCTAGCAAGTCACTAACAAGACAGGACATTTTATTTACTAAGGAAACAGCTGCAATAAGAAGTGACTTGGGAGATACAAGGCAGGTGTTTCCATGGACGGTTTAACAGCAATGAGAATTAGTTTGCTAAAATTTCCAACATTTAAATGTTTTTAGACTTGGGGTTTTTTCAGACAAAAGACACGTTTCTTTGTCCCTGCCTCTCAGCTGACCCCTATATTGCCATGATTGGAAAATGTGCATCGGGATATGGTAAGCTTTAAAAGCTCCAACTCTCGAAGAGTCACATAGCCACTAGTCTTCCAGAGCGAGTCTACCACACCAAACAAAACTTAGAAAATCAGCAAGGACAACAGAAGCAATAGCCAAAGAAGTGAGAGATTCTGAAAATAATCCTTTTAAATAATTTTCTTTTCTCAAAATTATGTACAGCTAAAGATGCAGCACCAATACTTGCAGGCTATAAATTCACCATCTACATCAGTGCAACAAAACCCTGTGCATCTCCCTCCACCCACGGTTTCTGTAGAAGCAGAAGAGGGGGAGAGGTGGAAGAACAAAGCATTCTGGGCAAATCCAGAAAGCATTTATGAATTCAAGTCTCACTGGAGACATACAGATCTTTCAGGTCAGTAATCCCTAATCAAGGCTGCAAATAGCACTTCAGAGCTATGACGCATTTTAGAGCAGCATGTTAAAATTAGTATTATAAGCACTGAAACTACAGTAGCTCTGCTGGGAGTCCTGTTAATGAATGTACAGGAAGTATAGTACTAAAGTCCTGTGGCACATAACACACGCACACGCTCCTGTCAACCAACCTATAAACATTATGTGCACTAAATCCAAAGTCATGGTCCCGTGTCTATTTTTTGCCATTCTTCCCGTAAAAGAACCTAAAAATAGGCCCATGAGAACCATGCATGGGACTCTGCTTTTCAAATGTTTAACTCTTGCAGCAAAAAAATGCCTAGCACTGTTTTCAAAGATATTTTTCAAGGAGTTTGCATATGTAGATGAAGGATATTTTTTAATACATATATATATACACACACATGTACACACACACCAAGCTACTTATAATCCTAAGAAATTGTGGGTGCACACTATTGCCTACTTACATATATTTCCAAAATTTATTTATACATTATTCATCAAATAAAAATAAAGACCTGGAGAAAATGGGGGCATGACCTCATGCAGCTCTGAAGACCCTATTCAGATGCACAAGGGAGGAAAACTACTAGTCCACAATCAAGTAAGGTTACATAGCTGGGTGTCAAAAGTCTCTTGCTGATACACTGGAAAAAGGAGGAGCTGTTTAATGTAAAATAAAAGAAGTAAGAAAAAACCCCAAAATCACCTTGCATATGCAGCACCTGCTGTCTCTGCTACAAAGTCTTTACCACACAGCACGGAAAGCAGCCAAACTGCAGGAAGACTACCCTTAAATGCTGCAAGTGCCAAACAGTCATAGAAGTATGCTAAAGCCAGCAAACCTTCACCTTCCTCCCTGCTCCTCCAGAGAAATGCTCCCCTGGTATTAGGATAGATAATCTTCCTGTTAGTATGCCTTATCCACTGGAAAGGGCATGTACAGTCTGTGGCTGCAGCAAGCTCAAGGGAGCAGATGGCAGCAGAGGCAGATGGCAGCACGTACAGGTTCTGCGGGGCTGGGAACGCACAGTACTGCATCTTCCAGCAAGGAAAACAAATGTTGGAAGACACCAAATTGAGGCTGAATTGACTTCCTCAAAGCCTATGATGTTTATTTCCAGGGACCGATACTTCAAAGAAGAGAACAGCTAGATTTCTGCAGTCATGCTCGGCACTAAAATGGCTTGAAAGATTCCGTGCATCTTGGCGGAAAATTGCCTGAATGTTTGCCTCTGTCTGCCACCACGAACTCCACTCCAGTTTTATCTCATTTCATTCAATAATAGTGGTGGTCTGTGCTTACAGAATGCTGAACTGCTTCTTCACAGGTTTACAGAGTTTTAAATAATTTTGAGAAGGAGACTAACCAGACTTACCTCTTTGGTAAACCAAGGAAACAGAGGGCTAAAAAGTCCCATTGTCTTCTGCTGCAAAAGCTGAGAGTCACTGAAGCCAGGAAAAAAGCCTGAGTGGCTCAGCTCCAGAGTCATGCTGCATCCACCACAAGTGACTGTAAAGTGATTAGGTCATCAGGAATTGAAGAGGAGGGGGAACAATACTGGGAAGAAATATGCGATATCAATGACTAAGGGCATGGGCAGTTAGAGATCAATGATGGGATTTGGCAAGGAGCTGGGATTAACCAGGTGACAGTGGGAAGCAATGGAGAAAGACATGGAACCAGCGTGGTACAAAAGGAGACAACAGAACAGAGGAAGGACATGCAGACTGGGATCTTCAACAAAACATGCCACCAGTGAACTCCCTACTGGTGAGAACAGACCAGGGACTATGAACAAAGATTAGAAATCCGAGCCAGGGAAGAGACTTGCAAGATGCATCAATAGGTGTGAGACTTGGGCTAGGACAATCCTTCTGAATTACTGGTTCATAGCAATAATAAAAACAAATAATAAAAGGCTGCAAACAAATAAAAATGTACAGGGTTTACTTCATGCTTTCTGCTATTGCACAGCATAGAGCTTAATGAAGTAAGTGGCCACGAAGTATTTCACTGCAGGGTCCTATCACATTTGGCACACAGAATGAGCTCTGCCTACATGCGCTTTTCAATGAGCAGCTGTATTTTCTTCAGTATTATATAGCACTAAAATTTCTTAATTCCAAGCTATGGAAATTCTCCTCTCCTTTTTTTCTGAGAGCTTTTAACATTCATCACCACAGTATGTGAAAGCTTCAGAAACACTTATTTGAGTAAGACTTCCTTAAGGAAGAGAGAGCTAAAGCAGAGAGTATCAGGTCGAATACATCTACTAATTTGAAAGGTACAGTATGAGAAAACTAAGGCTTATTTCTGAGAATTTCTCATATAATGCTTTCCATATTCAAAACAGTTCCCATTGATCTCTGAAAGCATTCAGTAAATAAGGTAAAGAGTCACATTGTCGTAAAAACAGGAACTTGCTTATAAGAATCTAGATTTTAAACAAATTGCCTAGTACTGCACAAAAAGTCATCACTCTAGGGTATCATTCACCTATCCTAACCCTGAAATTTTTCCTTCTGCAACCTCCTGACTCATTCTCTAAACACATTCTAGCATGCTCAAAAATGTGATCTAAGAAAATACTGCTTCCCTCAGTAGAGAGTACAGATTTACACCCATCACAGGTTTGTTCTGTGCAATGACCGGATCAAGAAACCTATAGGAAAAGAAACAGGCAGAGATGCGTAGGAAAAGTATATCATATCAAAGGCTTGGGACACGAGGTGGACATGACTGAGATAATGGGATGCAGGCCAGTTAAGCTCATGCAGAGTACCGTAATTTTAACTTTCTTATTTCTGAAAGCTCAGTAAATCCTCTAATAATGTTTTTCAGTGAAGTTTTATGAGGTATACAGTCAGAAAAGTGAGACCTGTCTTTACTTAAAAGACGCAGCAAGTGAAACCATCCAGTATGAAGGGGCTCAGAAATCATGTCTTGTTAAAGTATAATAAAAAAAATCATTTTAGGCTCAGATTTATTTATTTTTTTTGGATACACAGGATAGCTTCCATTTACCTGATTCATTAGAAACATTAGGCTCTATCTGAAAGAAATCAACCCTTCAACCATAAGCTTGGGTAACCACATGCTGTCTTTAAGAAGCAAAAAAAAGCTTAAATGTATATTTCATTTAAGATCAACATTGCTTTGTTAATCTATTTTCCCTAGGACCTTGGTCTTTAGCCTAATAATTTGTAAACTTAAGCTTCCAGCAGTGTTCTTCCAGATGGGTTTTTGACATGTACTGTTATTTCGTTATTGATGTTTCTATGTAATTTACTTCATTTTGGAGGAAAGAAAAAAAAACGTGAAAAAACAACATTTCAGTGAAGCCTGGCTATGGCTGAACCACAGAATCACAGAATGTTAGGAGTTGGAAGGGACCTCGAAAGATCATCTAGTTCAACCCCCCTGCCACAGCAGGATTCCCTAGACCAGGTCTGGACTATTGCATTTTAGGGCTGCTGTTTTACCAGATGTCTAATTTAATGGAGGATGTTGATGTTTGTGCTCAGGTCAGAGGAAAGACAGAGGCAATGAAGATCTGAAGTCCAGCTGGTACAGTAGTAATTAGCTCAGTTCACAGAGACTGCAAATACAAAAGAGGTCTCAAAATTGATGTGCTTTTTAGGTGCTCAGACAAATGACTTTTCCCCCTCTCACTTACAGAGCTTGTTTTCGTTCTTGTTTTTCCCCTCTAGCAAACTAGTCACAGAATCACGGAAACATTACGGTTGGAAAGGACCCTCAAGATCATCTAGTCCAACCGATAGCCCTACTCTACTCTTATCCCTAAATCATCCCCTGAAGAAACACATCTATCTGCTTCTTAAAAACCTCCAGGGATGGGGACTCCACCACCTCCCTGGGCAGCCTATTCTAATATCTCACCACTCTTTCAGTANGCTGGTCACACTATTCCTGATGCAAGCCAGGATGCCATTGGCATTCTTAGCCACCTGGGCACACTGCTGGCTCATGTTCAGCCAGCTGTCAATCAGCACCCCCAGGTCCTTCTCTGCTGGGGAACTCTCCAGCCACTCCTTCCCGAGCTGGCAGTGCTGCTAGGGGTTGTTATGACCAAAATGAAGGACTCTACATTTAGCCTTATTAAAACTCATAGCATTGGCCTCTGCCCATCGATCCAGCCTATCTAGGTCCCTCTGCAGAGCCTGCCTACCCTCAAGCAGATCAACACTCCCACCCAGCTTAGTGTCTGTAAGGCTAAGCATTTACATATCCTTAGCTCCAAGAAACAAAGCTGCAAAACATCAAAATATCTGATTACAATGAGGATCTTCATATTGAAACATAAAATCTTCCTGCATCAGCCCTACTACCTACAGTAGCTCTAGTGACCTGGTCATCAAGAAGATATCTGCTTTACTAAAATGCTAACATTATTAATAATATTAGCTTTATATCTCATAGAAGACTTTTTAAAAAAATATTTCATTCATTTACTTTTAACTGTAAAATGCTTCTGGAGTTGAGTTCAAACCTGCTTTTACTTTGTACTGCTCAAAGACTAAGTGTATATACCAATACACATTTAGCAGAAAATATGTGCTTACTATAAACATGACTTAGACTCCTTCAGAATCATACAGATCTTTGGCTAGGTATGCTTTAGTGCCCAGAATTACCTATGCCTAATAATTTAAATGTAAAACAATTAAGGTGTATTTTTTTAATTAATTAATTACCTCCCTCTCCTCACTCCAAAACAAACTCTGGCTGCAGCCAGAGCAGAAGCCATTATGTCTCTTCTTGAAAGGTGAGGAAAGGCAGTGGAGAGACTGGGCTGAAATCCCTCCTGCCTGCCCCTGCTCTCTCCCACCTGGGCCAAATTCCAGCAAGAAGCAGAGAACTGGAACAGTGAATTAATCTCTCAACTTTTGCTACAATGTTATTTAAAGCTCCAGTTTTGTTTCCACCCTGCTCTGGACAGCTTGAAGTAGTAGAAACAAATTAAGTAGTATCTTTTGACTACTGCCATGGGCAGGGTGATGACCCAGAAGTCATATATAGGTCACCATGGTCAGCTTGCACATTTTAATGTAAGTTACAGCAAATTCTACAACATCAAAAAACTGCTAACTTGATCAGGAGAGGCCACCCAGAATTATTTCCTTACCTAGAGCAATGACAAGATTGTGTAAAAGGTAAAAAAGGTCTTGACTCCTGATAATTATGAATTCACTGGAGAAACAAGTAAATTCATAAAGGGAAGAAAATCTCCTTATGCTGAAGATACACAGCATTTTATTTTCCTGCATCAGACCTGCAGGAGAGGTTGCAGTAGGTAGGTGCATACTGTAGAGTTGCAGTAATCTTCTAAAGACTGTTCTAAAGTTTTCCCAATGAATTGCCTTGTGCTGGTGAGGGGAAAAAAACCCAACAAAACCCAGAAAAGAATCCAAAGCAGCTAACCACACATCAGTACCTCTCCTGTGAGAAGAGGTCATAGATTCCAAAGTCAACATTTTTCTTCCCTCTCTGGTTTCAGGGAGCAAAAGAGAATTTATCAAGAATTTACAAAACAAACAAAGATAAAACTGAATGTTTTTTACTTTCATCTACACATTAATAAATACAGCCTATAAAAAATCCTATGTTTCTTTTGTCCAGGCCTGGAGTTGGTTGACAGCAAGATCTGAGAGACAGCACCTTCCACATTTTTTTTCATTACATCACTACATATGACTCTACAGGCAAAGGAGTCTACATGATGCAAGCTAAACCTCTTTGGAGAGGAAGACTGTTTCGTTTGGACTTCCTTACAAATTTCTGAGGCCAATGGCACAGTTGAAACTCAAGGATTTGAAAATCCAAACATGGCATTTTCTTCCCTAAATGCTCTATTTAGCACCAGTCTCCCGAGGAGCTAGAAAAGAGGCAGATTCTTCCCATCCCTCTCTTATTTTCCATTTTTCATTCCGTTCTCTTTATTTTTTCCCCTTTCACAAAAGAACAGAAGAAACCTCCTCCCTTCCCTCCTTTTTGTGGGCCAGGACTGGGAAACAGGAACCTGAAGCAGCTTCCCATCCTGTTCTAAACACGTGGGCAGCCTGTTCATTTCTCCAGCTCTTGCTGGCTCCTTTCCATAATGAGCTCAGAAAACACAGAGCTACCCCCAAATACTACAAGCACCAGACTGTTCTGCTTCTGCAGACTCCATCAGTAAAAATGATGAAGTAAGACAGGAAAATATCCCTCCTTCCCCTACCTTTCATTTGTAACTGACCTCTTTGATCCATTCCCTGGAAGGCTCTGAAGTTTTCCTTGAGGTAGGCCAGTCTAATGACAGGAAAAACAAAACCTCAATATTCACTTCAAGAAATGTCAGGGGTAAAAGAACAAAGTCCTTGGGAGAAACGTGAAGGGGAAACTTAAGAGCAGTAAGTCTACCAACCTCCTGAAAGAGAACAAACCCCTGACAAAGTTGTCCTTCTAGCAAGCAAGCAAGCAAATATGTCTGCAAATTTCTAGTGCTTTTAAATAGTACTTGCTAAGGAAACAAGTAACAAAAAAGAACTTCAAAAGCAGCACATTTTTTTTGTTTTTTTGTTATTATTAAATGTAGCTTGTCATTTTTGTCAAAGGGAACAATATCAGAGATGCATGAGAAGAAAGCCTGGGAGTACATAATGGCACCTGAAAGTTGAAAAAACCCCCTAGATTCACAGAGCCTGAGAAACTCAATACATTTCTCTAACACATTTTATCATCTGGGTTATTGCAATAACAAACATCCTGGAGAGCTGCAGAGGTATTCTCTGGCCATCTTGGCCTTTCAGAGAGTACATTTCCACCACTGCAAAAAATCATGCGGCCACAAAGGCCCACAGGGCTTGCTACAAATTTGGGGTTACCATGCACAATGACAAAGGTTAGAAGAGAAGCTGATACATCACAGCCACAGATGAACACTGAGGACACACACTCTAAAAGAAACAAACATTGCAGCATTTGGTCACAGCCTGAAGCCAAAGCCCAAACTTGCACCATTCATGCTTCCACATTCTCACTTCCTGCAAATTTAGTTTTTATTTTCCATGAATGCAAAGGAAAATCTTGATGTCCAAATTGAGGAAAGAAGCCATCAAGCTTACAACAGAGTTCTTTAAGGAACCAGTACAATTAAAACATTATGGATAAATCTCAGTTTGGATTAATTATGAGGATACTACATGTTTTTCGAATAATGAACAATCTAGGTTTAAAAGGACCTCTTAAGGTCATCTAGTCCAAGTATTTGCTCAAAGCAGGGGTCATGTAAGATTAACTCAATGTGTCATCATTGTAAGATTAACTCAGGATGCTGATTCAGGTGAGCTTTCTATCCCCAGGGTAGATGTACCACAGCCTCTCTGGACACCGTTCTGGTGTTTAACTTCCCTCACGATGAAAAAATCTTCTATTTAATCTGACTTTCTCTTGCTCTGCTGATTGCCTATGGACCTTACAATATGTTCCTGGCTCCACCTTTCCTATAATCCCCTTATAGGTAGTCTGAAGAGACAGGCAGCTCCTAAGTCTCTCCTCACAGCCTTGGTGGCCTCTTCAGCTGATTTGCCTGCTTGGCACAGGAGCAAAGCACGCACAGCACATCACAGGATGCCTCAGGATCCCTGGAGAGAAGGGAAGGATCACTTCCATCAGCTGGCCAGCTACACTCTTGCAAGGGCAGCGGGCTTCTGGTGAGACTCCGTAGCCAGGCGGGTGCAGTGATGACTCAGGGTCTGGCCTGGCCAGTTGCTGACTCATTTCCCTGGAACTATGGTTGCCTTTTGAGCTAATTGGTCAAGAGTGCTAATGGACTGCTGAAAAGGGTAAGTTGCTACTTTTGTCCTCATTAATGTATGATGATTCACAGTATTCTGCCTACTGCTGACACCAGAGTGCCTTGACTGAAGGCATCAGAACTGACTGATACAGTATTTGTGACAAGTGGCAAAGGATTAATTTTCTTGAAAAGACAAAGTGTCAGCAACCAAGTTAACAATGTCACCTTTATACAACAAGGAAGACTTTGCAAGGAAGAACAGGTAGCCAAAAGGGTATTAGATATGGATATCAGACTAAGGCCACAGTCCTGTGAAAAATCTATCCTTTTAAATTAAAGAGTTTCTCAGTGCTACAAAACAAGACAACCAGCACTCCAAAATAAATCTCTTTCCATCCTACTCCCAATATGCAGCAAAACAAGAAAACCACAGCAAATATTAATCAAACAAAACACCTGGTTTCCGGCATACAGCCTTCAACTCTGCATTAAATCACAGTTTTGGACTTGTCATATCATGAATCTGGAGGAAATACTTTAATTTGAAAGCAAATGCAATTATACTAAGGAAAGAAGACAAGTGCTCAATCTGCTGGCGCTATAGCTCCATCTACATCCCTAAGTTCCAGAGCACACCCAGCTTGCAAACTAATGCACTTATGATCCCAGGTGTTTCATCCAAGAATAGAATCATACTCCTTTAGTAGCACCCAAGCAAGTAGCTAATTGTACTATGTAGAGAATGCGCATCCAAGGCTTCTTCATCCCCCCGAAGAACGTCTCTCTAAAAAAAACTAATGAGGTTAAAGAGAAGCTCTTTCCTCTTTCCCTTCTGATAATTATACAGAAAATACCTCACTCTGACAGAGGAAAAAAATGTGACCATATAAGAAGAGAAGTGTTGTTGTGGGTTTGTTTTGTTTGTTTGTTTCCTGCCAGAGGTTTGACCTACAACCTATTTGCTGTTGTCTTTTTCTGTCTTTTACTATGTGCTTGCTACAAATGATAAGCAGAGCTTGCTAGGTAGATTGATACATGTCTACTTCTGTACATACACATGAAATTAGAATCCATTTTGTCCCAGTAACCCATCAGCCAGCTTAAGACAGATGCTGAGAACTACCATAAAGGAAACTGATAGTGGTGAGCCTAATAGCAAAGACAGAGCTCTTCAATGATCAGAGGACTGGAGCACCTCTCCCACGAGGACAGACTGAGAGAGTTGGGATTGTTCAGTCTGCAGAGGAGAAGGCTCCAAGAGGACCTTCTTGTAGCCTTTCAGTATCTGAAGGGGGCCTACAAGAAAGCTGGTGAGGGACTTTTTAGGAGGTCAGACAGTGAGAGAACCAGGGGAAATGGATGTAAGCTAGAGGAGGGTAGATTTAGGCTGGATATTAGGAAGAAGTTCTTCACTATGAGGGTGGTTAGGCAGTGGAACAGGTTGCCCAGAGAGGTTGTGGAAGTCTCATCCCTGGAAGCTTTTAAGAGAAGGCTTGATGAGGCCCTGGGTAACCTGATCTAGTGGATGGTGTGTGCTCCCTCAGCAAGTTTGCTGATGACACCAAGCTGTGTGGTACGGTTGATATGCTGGAGGGGAGGGATGCCATCCAGAGAGACCTGGACAGGCTGGAGAGGTGGGCCCATGCCAAACTCATTAAGTTCAACAAGAACAAGTGCAAGGTCCTACACCTGGGTTGGGGCAATCCCAAGCACCGTTACAGGCTGGGCGAGGACTGGCCTGAGAGCAGCCCTGCGGAAAGAGACTTGGGGGTGTTGGTGGATGAGAAGCTCGACATGAACCGCCAGTGTGTGCTTGCAGCCCAGAAGGCCAACCGTATCCTAGGCTGCATCAAGAGAAGCATGGCCAGCAGGTTGAGGGAGGTGATTCTCCCCCTCTACTCTGCAGTCATTAGACCCCACCTGGAATACTGTGTCCAGTTCTGGAGCCCCTATTACAAGAGGGATACAGGGGTGCTGGAGCAAGTCCAGAGAAGGGCCACGAGAATGATCAGAGGACTGGAGCACCTCTGAGGTCCCTTCCAACTCTGACAATCCTATGATCCTATGATCTTTACTTTGGGGTGGGAAGTGCAGAGGATTGGAGGCAGGTGGGAAGCAGGCAGCCAATCACTTCTCTGGAGAAGGCTCAGATCTGTTTAGCACAGATCTACTGCTACCTTCGCTTTCTGACAGGATCTGAGAACATCATGTTGATAAACTTAACTCTGAAGTAATTATATAATACTCTACAGTTATGAAATTATTCAATTTATTGTTTGGAAACCAACTTTTCTAGAAGTCAAGCCCATAAAGGAAAAAGAAAAGCTAGGAAATGAGTAGTTTTTAAATTTGACTGGGTTATATTTTAATACTGGCCTGTGGTGCCAACAAACTGGAGTATCAAAGATTTGTTGGTTAAATAAATTGTATTACATCGCAAAGAAAATAAAGTGCTTTAATAGTACAACCCCTTGGGATTTGTACTGATCTCACTGCACACAGCTAGATGGTCAGAGGGCTCTGTCTGTGTGTGCACATTCATGGGCATGCACATATGGACTAGGAGAGCACTAGGAACAGAAAAGCACTCATATCTATATATGGCTCTGTTACACAGCACCACAAATAACTGCAAATACAGTAAAATATATGGAAGGACTCATACAGTGAGCAAAATAAAAGCACAGATTGGAACATTTCCCATGAAAACAGAATTAATTCCTCAGGTATTCATTTCAATGGAAATAAGCTTTTTCCCCTCACTGAATTTAATAAGGAGATCTGCCTGATATTGCAAATGCAGACGAAACAGTTACCCTGACAGATCAAGCCAGGCAAGAACGTTAAATCCTACTACAAGTCTCAAAAGGTTTGTCACTTTTAATAAAAGGCTCAGACACTATATTGGTAATCAAATTAACTCATAATAACTATTACACCATACATCAAAGAATGCAAAACCTCTGCAATTGGGATATGGAACTTGCCAGCTCACACATATCAGGTCAAATCTACCTCAGGTCAATAGCAGCCAAAATCGTTACCTGTCTGATAACTGTTTGGCAGCTTCTGCAAAACAAGTTAGGTAAGGCTACATCACATAATTACAACACTGTGCAAAGCTACGGGAACCAGCTCAAGGTACGGGAAGTTGCCTTGCCACGTCAGTGTGGTACAGTGTCCAGGCTAATTAGTGGCTGCTCAGGGCATAGCTACACTGCTTCCAAGACTCCAGCTGTACGGCACTTCGCTGTCTAGACACTCCAGCCCGTTCAAAGCCAGAGTTCCCTGCCAGCCCTCTGCAGCTCATAACAGAAAGGTCTCCAGGTTGGCAAAAGTCATTGCTGTACTCACGTTGGCTCTAATCAAAAGCCCTGACCTGAGCAAAGGCATCAAGGACAAAGCAGACAGGAACCCAGCCCGTGATACTCCCCAAAAAATGTCCTCTGCCCAACAGACATAGGACAAAGTGATGAAAATGCAGCTGTACAAACTTGCTCTGACTTCCCTGGTCTCATTGCAAGCAGGTCTATGCTGCTACCCTTCCAGCTCCCTCATGATGGGCGGACCTCAAAAGTAACACAAAAGGCCTGCTGACTTCCCTGCTGAAAATTTTTAAGAATGTTAGTGTCCCATTTTACACTGTAAAAGACACAAACTAGTTGATGATACTGGGGGTATACAGGAGTGCCTCAGACACTTTCAGTTACCCTATGTATTGTGATACCCACATGAGAAAAGGAACAATTCTGTCTACCTCTAAATTGGCAAGAAACTGAACTGTGCTATGTAACCAGTTGCAAATATTCTTGATTTCAAATCAAAGAGCAATTTTCTTTCTGCTCCCTGTTGGTAAAGCAAATGTGATAATGAATACAGTGCTGACCATTTCAAATAACAAGCCCTAAAAACTGCAGAAGCATAGAACATTTGCTCACTCTACTGAGCTGTGAAGTAAAGCAACAGATGACAACCTTATGCCTCAGTGTCTTGTCGCACTTTTCTTAATAACAAGGAGAAGACACTCAAAGAAAAAGCACATATTTATGCCATTGAAATATCTCGCATCTGATGCTCTCTAAATACAGTATAAAACCCAACATGGTTCCAAATGATGAGTACAGCCAAGTTAGACAGTAATGATATCTCCTGCCCCAATAATAGAAGGGCATTTCTAAAATAGTCTAAAAATGAATACATATTGTAGCTATATTTTAATGATTGCTTTCTAAACGGAATTTAAAATCAAAGCACGCTATTAAATTTTTGTAAGGTCCTGAGCTATTATTTTAAGCATATACTTGCAGCTCCTAATCTCAATGACACAACTCACTTTTGCATTCACGGTTGCAGAATCCTAACTAAAGGAAAATGCACACATAGCAAATGTCCAATGCAACAGAAATAAAGCAGCACATATGGTGCAGAAATAAAAAAAAGAGAAGAAAGAAGGGTCCAATGGAAGCTTGGGAGGGACTAGTGTTTCAGAACTCTTAATTAGAAATGGTAGTTACATTCTCATCTTCCAGTATTCCTACAGTATTTTTCTCCCCTTTGTTTCTTGAAGTTGAACAGCTGCTTCTAAAACTTCATCTGGTTGGCTTAGGGGTTCTTTTTCTGAATGGCTTGCATCCCTCTTCACAATTCTTAGCTCCACTGCAGAGAGTGGATCCTACTTCCTCCATCAAGTTCTAATTAAAATGAAAACTTGTCTGTGCTTCTTAACAAAAGTGTTATGGCAAACTCCACCCTAAAGCAAACTTCAAAAGGATCAAACTACAAATCATTTGCATTGATGCAATCAAAAAGAAAGACAAAATAAAGTGCACTCATGAATCTGATGAGTTGCATGTGCATGCATGAGCGTATTCTTTCTTTGATCTGGAGAAGAGAATCCCAATATAAAGAATTTTAGACTTTGGTCATTAAAACATCTATGTGCATAATTATTGCAAGAGACCAAAGTATGTTATAAATTGCCAGTAAATGTAGAAAAGGAAAGTAGTAGGTTTATTTCAAGCACAAGGCTGTCCTCAATCTCTCAACCAGCCTTCCCTGCCCCATTTATTTCTCTAGCAAAACTTAAGATCCTTTATGAATTTAAAAGAGAAAAGGCAAACTACAAACTGTCATCTGTCATCAGATTCAGTGGTCACGACTGCCAAAAAGTTATGCTGTTATGCTGAGGGTCAGAGTATGGTCACTGCTGAACCAAATGAAGACTGGAAGGAATCTCTAAGTTACCTAAGGTCCTTAACCCTGCCTTGGGTCTCGATCACTTATGGTGGTGACATTCTTGACAGACACCCAGTTACCCTTGTTTGACAGCACTGGTTCCAGTGCCAGTGTAAGTAACCTTATTCTCTACTAATTTATGCAATAGATGATTATTCCCTCTTTGTGAGAGCCTTTTAAAGACTCATGTTACTCCTCCAGCTTTTTTAGACTCAGCTCAAATTCTGTCAATCTTCCTTCAGTGGTCATGTTTTCTTTATCTCCAGTCATTTTAAGTACTCTCCTCTGGAGCTGGGTTCATATCTTTCCTGGAGCGTGGGGCCCAAAATTAGAAATAGTCCAATCTGAAGCCAAAGAATTTCAGAGCTAAGTAGAAAGGTTATGTTATTCGTCTTGCTGACACAATAATTTACTTCAGGTATTCATTATGGAACTAACCTTTTTCACAACCACATAACATTATTTTTCCAAGTGCAGGCTTTGATCCACAACAAAATGAGATTTTTTTTCTAAACAGCTGTTCCAAGCAAGTTGCTCCCCATCCTCCTTTGGATTGTTTAGCCATGGCAAATATGCATTCATCTAATTGAGCTGCACTTCACTTCCCATACTGCAAGCACAACTTGACCAGATAAATTTTGAAATTAAAACTTGTTCTGCAAGGTAGTGACAGTCTCTCTTAGCTCCACAGGGTCTTCATATTTAATGTATACTTCCTGAAGTCTATCATTCAGCTTGCTAGTGAAAACACTAAACACTAACATCAGCTGTTTTCTTCCTTTTGTTCTTCTAAGTGCTTAAAAATAATTTGACTACTTTGCTTCAGTGTTCTTTTGAGAACTGGATAATTAACATTTCCAAATGCATCTACTCTCCTCGTCTTCAAAACCAGATTCTAATACTAGTCTACAGGTTTGTCTCATGTTCTCTCAAGTATGGCTACTAACAGCTCCAATATGTTAGCCACCAATTGTTTACATGTCCTAACATATGTAGTCCTACTCTCTGCTTGCTCTTCTTGAGCCAAATAACCACTTCACTAGTAATCTTCTGTTAAAATCACTTACCAGGTCAGATGCCTGTCCCAGGCAATATTGCTTATACTCGTTCATGGTTTCTTTCATGGGAACCTCTCTTATTATATATTAATATGCTTATGTCCAAAGCAGTTTTTCTCCCCTCCCTTTTTTTTCCCCTCTCTGTTGTCTTTTCATTTAATATTGAAATATAGACTTATTTTTTTTGTCCAACAGGTCAGAGGTCATCTGGGAATGCTGGTTAAACAGATTCCCTTACCTTATCTTCACTAAGAAAAATTATGCTTCATCAAGATCAGTGTGTGCCACTTATACACAGTTATCTTAATAATCTCCTCAAAGTTAGAAACAAATTGATAAGTGTCTACAGACAGTGCGAAGAACTGAAATCAAGAAGCTATAGAGAAGGAAGACAATGAGAGAAGAGAAGAATGTATCTGTCATGCAGACTAATGATCATCATAATGGTTAAGCTCTTGTTCTACTCTCTATAGTAATTATAAGAACTGCCTATTTTATCAATGGGATTACAAGCCAAATGTATAATTCTTTAACTGCAGCAGTTTGGAATGGGCCGATATAATACCTTTGAGATTTCACTGTAACATTCTGCTTTTGATAAAGTCAACTTAAGATGGGAAAGATTGAAGTTTCTGATTTATCCATGTTTCCATTGTTCTCACAATAACACTAATGGCTGTTCTTCCTAGAGTATCTAGTTTGTATTACACTGTACTATATCATAGCTTTCAAGAAACAGTAGGTAAAATGGCTTGCAATTTTAAATCACCACATTGAAATCAGTGCAGTGGCTATGACCTGAAAAGCAATTAGCCAGTAATTCCAGACCAGGAAGGCGTCATCATTTGCTCTTAAATCTACAACATGGATGCAATAAACAGCTCTGCTCCTAAGAGATTATATTTCAAATAGTTCCCTTCCTGCATCATGAGTTAGTCAGCAGTCCCATACCATACCAGGATAATTAGCCACAGCTTTCTGCTCTTCGATAAAGATGTACAGGCTAACAGCTTGATTTTAATTCCCCACTGGAACAAGTAACTAATTATGGCCTGCATTAAAAGTTAGGTCCAATAATTTAATAGGTTAATTTTAGAGATCTGACAGACCCCTAAATTATGTGTAAATAGATTGTTATGAATGCATGAGAAATTAGATTATAAATTTAAAAGCCTCCTGCAGAGCAAGTGAAAGACCAACTATGCACATGAACCCCTTATAACAGCAATTTCAGAGATACTCATCACAGAGTTTAATAATGCTAAACATTCCCTATGGCTTCTGCCACAAATAACTCATCAGCTATTCAGACAGAAATCCAACTTTCCTGAATGGATAAGGGCCACTCACAAAAAAGAAATGAAATGAAGTTCTTAAAGTCTCAGACAAGAAAAAGGTAATTCTGTATCAGCATCTTTTAAAAATACAGACCTTTATCACCATGGCAGGAACAAGATAAAAAATCTTTAGGTTTTGTCACCAAAAGCTGATGGCCAGCTAACATAATAAAATTTCAACAAACTGGACTGACTGCACTTGAAGTTCATTAGTACTATTGCTTAAAAGAAACAAACTTGCCCACAGTGCCTGTTCTTTGGTGACCAAACAATGAGATTGGGGGTGGGGGAGAAGAAAAGGCAGATTCTCTTACATAGCATCACTTTAAGATTTAAGATGTGAAAATAGGAGAGCATTATCTAGAGAATCCTTAAGAGTAAATACATCACCAGCAAATTTCCTCGCTCAGCAGAAACTGACTTATTTCTGTTAACAATTATACTACCACACATTGTGATCTTGACAAATTTACAGGAAAGATTAAAAGCACTCCAGATGTATCAAGTCTTTGTACTCATGCAATGTCCACAAGATGCAAAAAAGTGAGTTTCAGATCAATTTTGTGTTCCTAAGAGCCTTAAAACCCCTCATTTCACTTACGTGGCTATGTGACAAAAGCATGGCCAAGGCAATATTGCTGTTATTTCACCCCTAAATCCAATGGAAAGGTTACCTTCTCAGCAGAAATGCACAGCATGTCATATTTCTCAAGTTTTAAACTTTCTTCTGTGAAAAGCTCCATGGATTTGGCAGATATGGTTTAAAAAGGCAAAATAAACACTTGTTAAAGCAACTTTACAGAATTCTTTTTGGTCTACATAACACTTGAAAAATAAGACAGAAGAGTGTCTGGAAAAATATTCAACTTCATGGGACATAATTATTTTGCAAAGTTTGAGGTAACTC
Source organism: Galbula dea (assembly GCA_013399015.1). Classification (NCBI taxonomy): domain Eukaryota; kingdom Metazoa; phylum Chordata; class Aves; order Piciformes; family Galbulidae; genus Galbula; species Galbula dea. The sequence goes on from VWZX01008080.1 coordinate 38,047, forward strand.
ATGCCTAAATCAAACTGAATTGGCATCAGTGAATGGATGGTACAGTTCCCTGGTGGATGATGAACACAGTCAAGCTTCAGCCAGCCTTTGGAGGCTTTGTCTGAGCTGCAGGTCAGTAGTGTCTCAGATGGAGACACACTAGAGGTGGCTCTTCACAAAGCTGTCCCTGAATCATACAACAGAATTATGTACTAGGCAGACCCAGAGCTGATTTTCAATGTCCACATTTGAGTAACAAGCAGCACAGCCCCCCATAAAGTAAAGCCTGAGTTAGTAAACACAATACATTTCAGCTGAGTCCACCTAGAGCTGCTCCTGCACCCACCACCTCTGGAGATATCAAAATGTAGGAACCTCAGCCGAGTGGTGCACAGCAGGCATTGTTTCACCGACACCTACCACACCATGTCTATCTGGACTTCACCACTTCTCTGGGCATCCCAACAGGCACATCCAGCCCTGTTTTCTCAGCCTCCCACTCTCCTGAGGCTACAGCACCCCATATCACACCCAATGATGAAGAACTGGCCATGTCCTTCAACCATGTCTACTGCTTGAACTGCATTGTGCAGTTGAAAAAAAAAGGAAAACACAAAAGCAAAATAGATGATGAAGCAAAGGCTCTAGATACAACATCCCCTTTCTCTCCTGCCTTATGGCTAGATGCTGTTACAAGCCACTGAAGTAGCAGTGGACTCCTGGAACGAGCTTATAAAACATCAAAGTATGTGCTAAATAGCTTCGGAGAACACAAGCCAGGAAAACTGCAGCTTGAAAGGATTCCTGACCAAGCTAAAAAGTCTGAAGGGAAAATGAAGTTGTTGCTGATAAGCTGCTTTTTACATCCTGCACACATGAACTCTCATTTCTGTCCAGGAAAGTTCTTCAATAAGCTTAAAGAAGGGGAATAAGCTTCAAGTAAGATATCTATCTAAAAAGAATCAGAATCACAGAATCATTTAGGTTGGAAAAAGACCTCTAGATCATCAAGCCTAACCATTGACCCAACACCCCTATATCCCGTAAACCATGTCGCCAAGTGCCACATCTACATGGTTTTTTAACACTTCCAGGGGTGGTGAAATGAGATGATCTGCTTTCAGATTTTTTTTCCAGATGTTAAAGTTAAATAAAAACATTTTGTGACAAGAAGCTAGTTCAGCTGTGATATTTATCCCTGGTCACAGACCTCTTCAAAGGCAATACCTAGACATACTAAACTCCACCGGATCTACTGGCTACTCTTACACTTGTGGACACATTATACTGCTAACCCTAGTTCTGATACAGTTGCTGAGAAGGAACACAACACCTGGTACATGGCAAATACACTCAGGATACTATGAAGTCTCAGAAATGCAGTTTCTTTTGTAACTGTTTAAAATTTTGCACTCTTGAAAGGAGGTATAAGCAATTATTCTCATAAATCAAAATTATAGTCCCTAGAAGCTGTTCAAACTACTATGCATAGCTCAAGGCTACTTACTCTGCATACCACTGAAAATAAGATTTAGGTGTCCTTCAGCCTCTTGAAAGGATCTTCAAAAAAAATCCCTAGCTTATTTAGATAAAATGGATTTCCAAAAAAATAATCCCAGAGCACCATTCAGAAATCACAGTTTTATCAAAAACTGTATAATTACATAGGCTTAGATCACTTCCTTGAAAACAAAATCCATATTTAATTAAGCATATAAATCAGGTTGCTGAAAGAGAAAATTTGTTCCCTGAAGATACAGCTTGTGCCACCAACTTTTAGCCAGGAGTTAGTCATACACTATTTCATTTAACTTCATTCAGCTTTCTCAGTCTGTGGTTGTTGCTGAATTATCAAAACATACATATCACAACTTCCTATAACTCTCAGAGTGAACTCCTTCGCTCTTTCCAGGACACAGAGATGCAAATTCCCATGTATGTAAAAAAAAAAAAAAAAAAAAGTCAGGCAGACTGTTCCCACCTTCACTTTTTACACATCTGTGCCATGTTCTTGTGTGCTCTGATTTTAGGATCAGCCTCAGATTCTCCAGTAAACCTCCTTTCTGCACGGTTACACCTCATACAGGTAACACATAGAGGTGGCAGAGGCTATTCTCTTTAAGGTTTATAACTCAGATTAGGGTTTGTAACTCCAGTAATCCCAGCAGAACATGGATATCTACCACCACAGCGTTCTCAGTAGGGGTAGGAAATCCGTGCTGGCCATGTCATTCATTTCCTCTCAACAAAAGAGCCCAAGGAAAATCATACAGCTCATGAAATTGTCACCAGTTTTGCTTTTCCGTGCTAAAAAGCCATCTTTGTTCTGTTTTGGTGGAATGCAGCTATTTCAGGCTACCCTGCCTCACCTGTATGCAAGCCAATTTATCCACTTTCATCCAGGATCCAGGTAGCAAACCTCAAACAAATTCCATCTAATCAACTTTCCAAGCTTAAGTTACTTTTTGTGTTTTTTGTAATTCTTTAACTTGTAAAAATGCCCCATGGAATGTTTTCAATACTGATCTCTACAGACACAGTTTTCCCATTGCTGCCTCTTTCTATTTGCTTGAAGCAAACCTCAACATTCAGACACTGCTCCTCCCACATGCTGACCCTGGTATGCTCAAGTGACCCCAGTGAAAGGAGAAAGTTTTCCTTTCAGACATGTGAGAAGCAGCTGCATAAAGGATGAAAAAAGGTACTTGCCCTACAACCGGTAGCATTAGAGAGATAAGGGCATGGTCAGACAGAATCCGTACCAGTGCAACTGATAAACAGCTATCTACTATAGTTACCAGCTAATACATGAATCCAGCCTTTCAGTCTCTCAGAAAAATATGCAAGCTCTGCTTCTTGAATTTAACACACTCCAGAAGCCATTCAGTCTTCTGTTTCTCTACAGATTCTTGAATATTCACCAAACTTTAGACAATCATCTTCTACCATTAGGTTATCAGCAAGCACTCCACCCTTGGCTTTTCTCTCAAGATGACTGTAACATCTCTACAGCCTAGTAAACTTAAAAAAGTTATACAAGGAACGGAAATTCTCTTCAAGGACCAAACCCACCAAATTAGTATTTCCACAACAGTATCCCCTCACTGAGATCATTATTGCCACACCTCAAATACTGTGCTGAGTTTTTGGTCTCTCACTACAAGAAAGACACTGAGGTGCTGGAGAGTATCCAAAGAAGGGCAATGAAGCTGGTGAAGGGTCTAGAGCACAAGTCTTATGAGGAGTGGCTACAGGAACACAGTTTGTTTACTATGGAGAAAAGGAGGCTCCCGGGAGACCTGAACTGGAAGGAGGTTGTAGTGAGGTGAGCGTTGGTCTCTTCTCCCAAGTAACAAGCAATAGGACTAGAAGAAACAGCCTCAAGTTGTGTCAGAAGAGGTTTAGATTGGACATAAGGTACAATTTCTTCACCAAAAGGGTTTTCCAGCATTGGACCAGGTTGGCCAGGGAAATGGTTCACCATCCTGGAAGTATTTAAAAGATGTGTAGACGTGGCACTTAGGGACATGGTTTATTGGTGGACTTAGGTATGGTTATTAGTGTTACGTGCATGGTTGGACTCTATGACCTAAAAGGTCTTTTCCAAGCTAAGGGATTCTATGATTCTATAGAATTCAGACAGAAAAACTCCATGGAATGAACCATCACTAAGAAGTTGCATCTTCTCCTTCCCCAAACTGGAAATCATTCCATGCAACATTAAATGAAAATACTGTTAGCAAAAATGACGTGTAGCATAAGCCTGAAATGGGAAACTGTCTTCACTGAACTAAGATATCGTAACAGAAATTGTCTTCACTGAGTTAAGGTACTGTAACAAGCTTTTGAGGTACTTCAGGAAAATAAATTTTATTTCATCATTGTCTGGATGGTCATTAGATGAGGAAACTTATTTAAAAAGTTTCATTTTGCATTCTGCAATATCCCTACAAAAAATGTTCTCGAAAAAGTAATTAAATCATACAAGCCCTTTAAACTGATCCTCTGTCCCCTCAAGCTGACTCTCTAACTCCCTCACAAATGGATTCCTCTCATACCACCACGACAGGAAATCACTCAGTTGACTGCAAAAATTATAAAGAATAAACTCTCAACTCAGAAAATTAACCATTAGACCCATTTGGTCAGGGCTAAATTGTGACTTGAAGCACAACATTATCGACAAGGTAAGGCAAAAAGCTTAGCACATAAAGGCAGTGCAGAGGTGTCTCAACAAGACGAACAGACATCTCCAGCTTGAGTGTTTCTCTTTCTTCATCAGGATTACAGGAAATTGCTTTAATTTACACTGAAGAAGGAGCCCACACACTCTACTCATGAATTTCAGTAAAGAATGTGAAGCCTACCCCCACACCCCCAATTCCTATATCCCCGCTCACTTGCTGGAGGGCAAACCAAAACTGAAGATCAATTCAGCAATTTCTTAAGCATGAGCCTAAGACTTAGAAGATTTCCTACTGAACATTAAGGGAAAGTTTCCATAGTCTCAAGGAAGTCTGTGGTCAATTCACGGCTAGGCCTTTATAAGAGGGACACATTTAAGGGCAAGAAGGGAGCAAAAAGCATAAGACTGAAATGAGCTCAGAACTAAAAGTGTCTCACCAGATATTTTCCTGCATTTCCTGAACTTGTTCCTGCTATCTTATAATATTATCTCCCTTAAAATTAACACTCAGGCTTCAGTGCCTTCTGATGCTGCATATTGAGCCTCTGCTGCAGGCCAAAAGCACTGTTAATATCATGACTTCTAACTTGTCTCAGAAATAAGGTGGGAAAAGACAAATGGAAAAAAGGACTGTCTAGCTCACAAAACTTCCATTCCTGCGATCAACAGGCTAGGCCACTGCAATGAAAAGTAGCAGGAGGCCTGGTGAAAGACTGCTGTGTGTAGAAAGCTGAAGAACAGAAATAGCAGCATGGGAACCCAAGCTCAGGTTGTTTCAAAGGACAGTGAAAGAAATTGATTCATAGAGTGAGCACATTTTTTCAAGCATTTGCACATTTCAAGCCAAGCATGTAATCACCTACTGGTGCAATTCTCTACATTAACATAAACAAAACCATACATCATACACACACATGGAATAGCTTGTGTGTTTAAGATAATTTTTGGTTTCTCTTTAAGGGAATGAAATCACAGCTGACACTTCAGAACTGCTGGTAGGTGACCTTACATAGCATCTGTGTTGCAATGCCTAAATCTGTTGCTAGGGTGAGCTAAGGATAGGAGTTAAGACTCAGCTCTAAATTTCCTGGCTTTTTTTCAGCTCATGGAAGGCCTTATTGTTATTTCCACACAGGGAGAGGAAGGTGCAATTAAGAGAAAGAATACTGTTGCTCTGCTTGACTCTTTCTTGGCAGCTGTTGGATTTTGTTAAAAACCTTATCAGAATAAACCTCTCTCTCCCTTCTATGGCACACAGTGGAAGCATTTTCATCTACAGAAAAAGATATGCTGTAAGTGAACTGTTCCCCACTCCAACATTACAGGCAACCTCCCTGTTAGATCCCTCTAACCTGCACTCAGGAAAGAAAATGAAGACCAAAGTTGAATCTCTCTGAAGTAGTCCTTTACCTCAAGTTCAAGTACTTCCTGGGAAACAAAACAAAACAAAACTAGTACACTCAGGCTGACAAATGATTCACTCCCAGCTCTACGACTACCTCATTTTACCTTTCCTGAAAACACAACTCACCCAATGTTTTTTCCTTCTTTCCCTCCTCCCAGAAGCCCTGGGGATACGCCTGTATCCCCCAACAATGAGAAGTGCAAGAGGTATTATGAACAATTTCCAAGTCTACAGATGATGTTTTTTATTCCTGGTAGACAATAAAGAAGGTTAGCAATTAATCACTGTCTGCTGTCTGCACTTAAAAAGTGGCAATTATTGATAAATGTGTTCCCACTTCAAGCACATTACTGAGAACTGAGGCTGGTGAGAAGTCTGGACTACTACAAACCTGAAAACATTAACTGGTCAAATAGCTTTTGAGGCCAGAGCACAAATACCAACTTTACTAATTGAAAAGATGACGTCATTGGACTGATTTATGAAAGGCACTGCTGATGTTCAGATTAGGAAAATTTACTTGAGATGGCCAAAGTAAACTTCATGGCCTTTGTTTTGGATACTTCAGTTTATGAAGCTGTCATTTAAAAGAGCCATTAGAAATAAACAGATACATGGTGATATAACCTATTGAAGAGGTTGTGGTGGGGGGGGTTGTGATCATGGAATTGTTTCGGTTTTAAATCCACATCCAACTTGCACAGAAGTGTTTCGTCCAGGTTCCCACTTTCATCCCCTCACTAAAGAGAAAAGTTTCCAATACAGTCGTCTGCTTAAAATACCATTAATGAGAGCAGCATATGTTTTTTATGATATGGATCCATACAGTGATCCAACAGTTAAAAAACAGGGAATATTCTATATTCCCAAGAGAAATAGGCTGAAAACATTCTCTTCAAGTCGCAAATAGTCCCTAGGCCACAATTCAGGTAATTTCCACAGACTTTAAGCTGTGGCTGAAATGATTTATAGTCAGACTGGTGAATTAAAACATTTATGATGCTTGGAATTATTATTGGCTTACAGAATTTAATTACAAGTTGTTTTCTTTTCTTAGCAGTGTTGTTCTTTTGACTATTTAATGTAGTTGACATTTACTACTTTATCCTGGCTGGTGACTGATCAGCAAGTGTGTTTTAAGGCACCCTACCCCAAAACCTTGGAACCTTCCCTGTTTCCATGTGCAACAACAAAACATGTGCCCTCCCACGCCCTGCAAAACAGACTGAATTGATACAGGGTCAGGAACAGAAGCAATCAAGTGGCATCCATCCACCAAAGAAAGAGCAGAAACTAATCCAACATCTGAATGTCAGACACTGGTGTGAGTTATATGAAGAGAGAGAATAATATAGTGAACTCAATTTTTTCTGTATTTACATACAGTTACCTGTTAAAGACAAACACATTATATTACTGTGCAAAAGCTGCTCTCCAGATGAATGAGAGCTGGAATAATCCACTAGTGATGTCAGTGGATCAAAAAAATTGATTGTAAAGGACAGACAAGGTACCAGGCTCATCAGCTCAACACAAAACAAGAACAAAAAGCATTTTAGAAGATGCCTGACTGCTCACAGAAAATGTGGACTTCAGACAGAGTCACCTCTAAAAAGCAGCTACAGGGACACGAAACAATTATACAAAACTTTGGGTGAGACTGCAGCAGACGGATAAATATTCAGAAGAACACAGGCCCAAACAGAAAAGTAGTAAATACAATAGCTGCTTTGTAATAAGGGAATGAAAACAAAAACCCCAGACATAACGGAAAAGGGGAAGCAGTTGAAGGAGAACATGTTTCAGTCATTTCATAGGAGAACAAAAATTACCTAAATGCTGGTTTGGGAGGCAGAAGCTCTTGCATATGATGAGACCCAAGACCAAGCTAGTCTTGGCCAGAGTAAAACTGAGATGAACTAGGTGCCTGATAAGTATCTGATTAGATTTAACCTGGAATAATCTATTAATACTACAATGATAAAACCAAAGCTGTGCTCTGAAAATAGATAACTTTAATTATGCTACATACCACTCCACGGGCTTCAGAAGTTTCAGGTCTACCAAATTTCCTCTCTGCCTAAAATAATTAGATACATATTGATTTTAAATAGTACCTAATATCCAGACAACTAAAAAATAATAAATATGCTGCAACTTTGTGTTTTCCACAATTAGCCTCAAACAGCAGCATGCACAATTTCACTTTACACTACAAAATATCTGGATCTCAGCACTGCAGTAGCTTATGGAGAAAGCATTGTATTGTACTCACTCCTAATTACCAAATTCAATGTGTACTGCTTACATTCTCATAGACTGTATTCAAAGGTAGGTACCATCCTAGTTTACATAATGTTACAAAAAAAGGAATGTGAAGTAGGAATGCTCATGAACACATTAGAACAGCACATACCAAATAGCCATACCAAATTAAAGCCTCTGCCTTTCAGATGTTGCACTCTTTAAAGTATCAGGTACCCTAAAAGAATGTTGCTTTTAAGACATGCTCATGAATACGCTGCTGGTCACGAAAACATCAAAAGTTTTAGAAATTATTAAAAAAGACTTGCTGCTTTGAATTTCCAAAGACATTCACCTGTTCTTGGAGGGGGATTTCTTCAGGCAAAAGGGACAAAGGAGATTTGTGTAAGGGAAAATTTCCACCGTACTATAAATGCAATTGAAAAGCAAGCAGACCTCAAAATTTCTAGCATTTTTAATCCTTACCAGAATTTAAATGGCCACACAAGTAATTCCTGGGAATTTTAGGTAAGTTAAGCATTAAATGCTGAGGGGAAAACAGACTTGTCCAAAGAGAATTTCTGTGTTTTCTACCCACTGAACCACAGTAGTGCAGACACTGCCCTGTAACAAGTAAAAGTAACTCCAGTTTGCTTCAGAGGTTTACACTGAACTTTTAGTCAACCTATCCATATTAATCAATCAGTAAGTAGCTTGCCAAGTCCTAGTACAGTACAAGAAATTTCATACATATTATTATAAATAGGAATTAAACAAAGGTGAGAAAATTTAAACAAAACCAGACAGAAACAACTAATCCTCCCCACAACTTTCCAAAAGTGAGGTCTAAGGGAGTACAAAACCCAACTTCAAATACTAAAAAATAAAAAAACCCACCATCTGCAACAAAAGAAAAAAAAAGGCAAAAACCCACAACCAATCAACCACCACCTACAAAAAACACACCAATCAGCAAGAACCCTCAGTTGGAAAGATATAAGATAACCCAAGTGTCTGATCACGTTTTTCCAGTACTAAAATCTGTGTGGCTGTGACAGTAAATGTTACTGCACACCTACTGAAAGCAGTGGCAATGTTATGCCACTGGCAGCTGCAATGCAGTGACATCTCAAAAGCATCTCTCAGGGTCACAATAAACTATAAGGTTTGTTAGTTCCAGTGCCCCTGAGTAAGAGACAGCACAGACAACAAATTACAGTGCAGGCATATTTTGTCCTTTAAAACATCTATCAACTAAAGTCCCTGTAAGAAAGGATGAGGTAAAGAAATCTAGCATTTGGTTCACATTTTCATTCAACATGACTCTTCAAAGCAGAGTCAACAATCTAAATCTAATCTACTTTAAGCTTCAGCTGGACAAAAATGTGATAAAAAAAGAAAACAAAACCCACCCACAAATCAAAACTAACAAAGAGAAGGCATCACAAAATTACTGAGCAGCTGTAGTATTTCCACTCAAATGAACAAAGGAGCATCTCAAAGCACCTGAGCAATGCAGCAAGCTGCTTCCAACAGAAAATGATGAATTTAAACATTTTTTAAAGAACTGTTGGAGCTGGAAAGCCTGATGGATCATGAAGTGCATCACCAGGCACAGCTGGCAGGGTCCCACAGGACAGGGAAGACAAGTTCCCATTGCTCACAAAAGCCTGATACCTTTTCTGCTAAGGGCAATCCATGCACTTACTGAAGTTTGCACCACAGGGGAATTTAAAATCCCACTAATCTGTGGATTCTCTGCTGTCTGGTAAGTAGTGCACTCCTAATGCTCCTTCTCCACTATCTCCAAACTCCAAACACGTATTTCTCTCCTCTACCTGACTACTTGAAAATTTAAGACCTTTACCATTCTCTCTAGAGCAACTAAAACTGCCTAACAGTTAAAAACTGAGGTTTTTGTTTCCTTTTTGAATGAAGAAAGGGAAAATAATGCAATGAGATGGCTTTACTTGGAGTGGCTATTTCTACTGAAAATTAGATATTTTAAACTAGTATACAGAATTATTGACAGGTATAATTAGAGGAGTTATTTAACTTCTAGAATTTGTAGTCCTTTATATAAAACAAACTCCACCTCCTGATATTTCACCTCAGTTTTGACAGGAGCCAAATACCAACAATGTCTTCCTGATACTTACTTTTGCAATAAGTCCTTAAGATGAGGATTTAAAGCTCCAGTATTATCTACAAAAGATTATGCTGAAATATCTTTGCATATATGTATAAAACTTTTTGTAGATATTTAATAATTCGCCCCTACAATAGGAAGACAGAAGGACTCTTCCAAGCCTACTCAGCAAATCTGCAGTGGAGCCAAGATCAAAACTTTCACTTTCCTAATGCTGTAAATTTAGGAAATTAGAATGTGATAGTTAAAACCAAAACAAAACAAAGAAAAAGCTTCCTTCAACACAGGCTTGCACACTCACCCCCATCAAAAAATGCCAAATAGCATTCCATTAAACTTCCCAAAGAAACCTTGTGGAGTGAGAATAAGGAAAAATTTAATCCCTGAATTTCCTGCAAGTTCACAGCTCCTGTTTTCACATACTTCTAACATAAAAAAACCTGATTACATAACTGCAACGTTGTTCTTGCCATAGGAAATCTTTCAAATGACTTCCACATTGCATATGGCAGGTCAGGCCCTCACTGGATCAAACAGAGACAGCTCTGGCAAAGTTGCATTTGGACTAAGAGCAAACAATAATTGACTTCTATATCCCTCAAAAGCTTTTGCAGTAACATCACAGATACACTGTAGTTTTGCCTTCTCCTGTCTCAACAAACTACACCTATTTCATAAGATTTTCCTCACTTCCCAGTTAAAAAAAAAAAACCAAATCCCAAGCAGCCCTACTTGATCGAGTACACTTACCCACTACAACCAAGGCACTAAATCACAAAGCAATTGGTGTCAATGGACACTGTAGTACAGCTGCACCCATTTAAAAAGCACAGCTGCTCAAGAAATAAAAGCACATTCTTTGCATCCGGCCACAAAACATTTCAGAAACATGAGTGACAAATCTGCCTAAGTGGATATTTATTAGCAACACCAAGGGCTCCTCCTTAGATCACCAGTGTATTGTTCCAGACTCAAATCTTCTCTCAGCATAAAATTACTCAGTTTTGTGACTGTCCCAGCATCTACAAGAGCTCCTTTCACCAAACATTAAGAATAATTATTTGCATTTAAATTCATGACATACTGAGTGTTGACTATATGCTTAACTGTGCTGTACAAGGCCCCCAAAATGCCAGCTGCTCTTGATACCTGCTCTTCCACCCGCATGGAGCCCACATCTGCAAGGCCTATGATGCTACGGTCTGAAAGCCCAACTGCAGTGCGAGTGTCTGGGTTTGTGGCAAAGGAGATTTTACTTCTTCCCATGGCCTCTGTGTCATATCCTGTTTCTCAGAGTCCTCCCATTCCCCTAAATATGACTTACGTCTCCGGCAGTTCTCTTTCCTCAGACTCCAGCCTGACTATCCTGCTGATGGTGGAGTAGTGTGAACACCACCTCTGCATATAATTAAAGATTTCAAACCATGCTCCACAGCTTTCTGGCTTTTGAATAAGGTAATTCTAACAAATAAAAACTCAAGAATTTGAGGTTTGTAAAATGTTTAGCTATTGTAAGGTAAAGTATTATGTAGAAGTACTGTTTATATTTACTTGTCGTAATAGAATTTAGTTCAAATAAACTTTGTAAGTGATGTAAGTCAAAAAAGTATCTTTGCAAGACTATACTCTAAAATGACTAAAATGTTCCCAGATTAAAAGTTACTGATGCACAAGCACAAACCAAGGCTGAATTTTGTTGTCCTTCATCAAACAAGCTGACACTAAAGCTACTGCAAGTCTAAGACAGTTCACAAGAGTAAAAGACTGGAGCTTTGACATATCAGTGTACGGAAACTGTATGACAATCACTCCATATAAAGGTATTAACATATGAATCTGTGAACAGATGCTGCAACAGTACCGAAGCTAGGGTGAAATTTGGTGGATTTGGTTTTGTCAGAGATTTTTTTGTGGTTTCTTTTATTCCCTGGAAATAATCCAGCGACAGCACATGGAAAATATGACAGATTACAAAAAGGAAGGATTGTTCCTGAGAAAACTAGTATTCTCAACAGAGCTATGCATGACTTAGGAAATCGACAACTGACCTCTGCTCAGGAAAGATTTTATCAATGAATAGCTTTTTGATTTTACAATCCACATTATTGCAGAATGGTGGAAGAAGGCAACACAGATGATGATATCTGCTGCATTATTTCTCAACTTTACACAAGAGATTTTAAATACCACTATCTAAATGCTGGTGGTTACTATACAAAAAATCTCTTAATCAGGAACACAGAGGAGAAGTGAGTATCTGTTAAGCAGCTCTGTCTGCTGAAACCAGTTGTCCAAGCAGCCTCTGTGTAACCTGAAGCCTTTTCCAAATACACATTTTGCTCTGATAGTGAAAAAAATAAATAAAAGATGTGCTCACATTTGGCCCCAAATTAATGTCTAGAAATTATAAAGGTTTATAGTGAATATCAGTACAAATATTTTTTTTTTAATAATCCTCTCCCAAACACTGAGCAAAAACTGTCTCGCTGTTTATTCAGAACCATACAAAAAATTGTGCATATGCCTGCCAAAACCAGGTGATCAAGTAGTCCCAGAAGAGAGAAACCCAAAAGCTCCACTGGATGAAGTCCTGGAAGGGAGAAGATAAGGTAGGGCAGGGCAGGAGCACCAAAACTAAAATTAGGGCTCAGTGCCAAGTCTGAACTCAGTTCTGTTCTCAAGGATGTAGGCATACCTCACATGTAAAATGGACTACTGTGTTTACACCAGACTAGCAGTAGCTAGCTTCAGTAGCTAGCTTCACTAATAAATATGCCAGTAGATGCATGCAATTCACTGTTATAAAGAGCTCTTTCTGGACTCAAGGGTGAAGTGAACAACTTGCTCTCCACTACAACAGCTATATCAGAACTACAGAGGCAGTACACAGAGTAATGGTTCTGTATTTTCCTATTCTGAACTTACAGAAGAAGGCATTTGCTACAAACTTAAGTCTCATACTGTTAAGCTCAGTTCAAATATTTCCCAAGTTCATCCCACAGATCTCAGAAATGGGTCTCATTTTTATTTTCCTCCTTTTTGAAAACACAAGGGAATGAGTCAGACATGTGAGTGTAAGAACTAGTTAACTTCTTCATGCATTCTTCCTACCACAGAGTACCACAAGAGGTTTCAAAACTGCTTTTCCAACACACACCACACATCAGTATCAATGTGTAGAAGCCATTTCCACTGTGCTTCACATACAAAGACAGCAGATGATAGCACACATTTTTTTAATTGGATGATCTGATGTTGTGCACATGTTGCAGAAAGAAACGAGCAAGCCTACAAACTGGGTTCTCTCTAGGACGCACAAGTCATTTTATGTCCTTAGATCACCACAGGCACCTCTCCAACCACTCTGAGACTTATTTCAAACAAACATTCACTCTAAATGCATTTGCCACCTTGGCAAATTAAATCAATTCCATTTGCCAAATAAAACCCCAACAACTGAAAAGCTGAGAATGAAGACTGGATAGACAGATAGCACATACACTCAGAAACGATTGCTCCTCTACTAATCAATAGCTTCATTCTTCAAAAGGGAATGTGGATTATCCTAGGACAAACATCAGCGTGTCACAGAATCACAGAATCATTACGGTTGGAAAGGACCTTCAAGTTCATCTAGTCCAACCGATAGCCCTACACTACTCTTATCCCTAAATCATCCCCTGAAGAAACACATCTATCCTCTTCTTAAAAACCTCCAGGGATGGTGACTCCACCACCTCCCTGGGCAGCCTATTCCAACATCTTACCACTCTTTCAGTAAAGAAATTCTTCCTAATATCTAATCTAAACCTACCCTGGCACAGCTTAAGCCCATTCCCTCTAGTCCTGTCACTAGTCACTTTACACACACTGCAAAAAAACCCATGTATTTCAATGGGATTGTGACGAATGAGCTAGAGTCTAGAGTTCTTGAACAAAGATGAAATTCTGGTTATGAAGACAATGATTTATGAAGAAATAGTCTTTGCCTTGAAGAGGGATCTAGGAGGAATCTAAAAAGAGCAGTTAAGAGGTAAACAGTAACAGGTGTGTTATATTCAACCTTATCTAATTGTTTGAGTCAGTGAACAGACACAAACCATTACTGTCACTAGCATACTATATATGAAATGTTTTGTCATCTTAGACTGAACTCTAGCATAAAATTATCTCTTAAGGACAATTCACAAAATAAAACATTTTGTTAAATATCAATGCTATGTTAAAAATAAATGTTTCTACACAGAAACTGGGTTCAAATCATTCCTGGCAGAGCAAAAAGGCTGTGTACCTTTATCATTATCCCACTTGATCCAACACACAGGCTTTACAAGCAATTCTCCAAAGGTTTAAAAATCCCAGTTCCAATAGAATTGCATCAACAGTACATTTAGACCTGAGAACACAGCTGCGATAGGCAGGGCACATCTCAAGGACGAAGGACCACCGCCTCCCTAAGATCTTGCTTTATGGTGAACTTGCCACCAGCTGCCGCAAGAGAGGAGCTCCAATGAGAAGATACAAGGACTCCCTGAAACAACATCTCAGCATTGGCCACATTGATCTTCATAACTGGTCTACTCTGGCCTCCAAGAGGGAGGCCTGGAGACACATCATCTATAACGCTGCAGATGCTTTTGAGAAAGCACGCAGGATCTCCCTTGAGGAGAAAAGACAGCGCAGAAAGAATCGTGCCTTGCAGAACACACCATCTAAGGAGTCTTTCTGCTGTGTCTTTTGCAACCGCACATGCCTATCTCATATTGGCCTTTTTAGCCACCAGCACGGGTAGAGCGCTTCCCAAATCTTCATTCGCGAAGCCTAGCCATGACATTTAGACCAGTACCTGAGCCATTTGAAAACTCCTAGGGAAGATTTTTAAGCTTTGTTACATTTACTTGGGTTGTTGTTGTTTAAATTCAGTTTTCAAGACTTTGGCACTCTGGGGACTTGATGGAGTCTAGCACGGGGTCACTCCTGCCCCCAGCAGCTGCCAGACGCTTGGGCATTTAGTGGGCAGGGAGAGCACTCTTGCTGTCTGGAGTGAGGCAAATGGCTAAGACCCACACCAGCCCATTCATGCATTTCAAGGACAACCTTGTCAGCTGCCATTTTTTGGTCTCATTATAGAACAGGTTCGACTTTTTAAAATAAAAGCAAAAAGCTGTTAGTCACATTTAAGCCTATCAGTGTCACAATCTGAGACTACATACTACGTTACTCCTGCTATTTGACATGTTTTCCCTTTGCCCCGAGACATTCTTTCCATTGAATTTGCAACAGAATGAACGTAAAAAAGACCTTAAAAAAAAAAAAAGCATTTACTCTGAAATAGCAACAAACAGACAAAGCCATAGTAAATTCTGTTGCCATAAGACAAATTAGGGTAATTTAACACAGGCTGGTGAGCACCCATCAACAATTAACCATACACAGATGAAAAATAAGACTAACAATTACCAGATAAAAATTCTTATTGAAGCTAAAAGAAATCAAGTTTCAAGGCAAGTTTCAAGCAAACACGAAAAGCACTGCAATGCCTGCAGATTTCCATGCTTTTTCAGTAAGTCAGGAATTAGAGACTTGTTTGGTTTATGAAGAAAAATGCATAACATGCTTGACCATGATAGGGAAGAACAGGAACAGATCACAGCATATGTTCTTTCCAGACCTAAGATTTTAAGATGACTGGATACCAAAACCAAGTGCCAGGGTAGGTTTAGATTGGATATTAGGAAGAATTTCTTTACTGAAAGAGTGGTGAGATATTGGAATAGGCTGCCCAGGGAGGTGGTGGAGTCACCATCCCTGGAGGTTTTTAAGAAGAGGATAGATATGTTTCTTCAGGGGATGATTTAGGGATAAGAGTAGTGTAGGGCTATCAGTTGGACTAGATGATCTTGAGGGTCCTTTCCAACCGTAATGTTTCTGCGATTCTGTGATTATTTGTCAGCCTGCTATCCTGTTCTCATGAGTCCTCCTTTCCTTCCCAATTTAGTGTATATTTTCCCAGCCTCTATTGCTCTTTTAATCTCAAATGAAATGTGGTCTCAGAATGTGGTTCTGGCATTGTTCCAGAACTACAAGTTTGATGTAATTTGTTGGTGAAACAGGGTAATATTTTTAGTGATCAATTAATCTGGTTAGCATTCTGAAATGCCTGATTATATGGTTAACATAAGCATGTTAAGAGCCTGAAAGCAGAGCTATGAAACAAAATCCTCAGTGGCTTGGTGGCTCAGTTAAAATAAAGAAGGGAGAGGGAGAAGCCAAAATCACCTTAGGCCAAGAAACATCAACATTTCAAATTAACCCCAAGGGCAGCTTCGTCTCAAAGTTCTTTATCTCATTTTTGGTTAGCGCAGTTTTTAATTAATATTTAAAAAGTGAAACATAATTTAACATCTAAGCACAAATGACAAACTCTGTTCTGAAACAAGGTCTGAAAGGTTCTTTAACTAGCTTAGTTTGGTATTCCTAGAATTCCTCTTATTGTCATCTTTAATTCTTAGACTAAACTATTTGAACCATGTTAGTCCTCTTACTTTTGTTGAGACTTCGCTCCCCACTAACAGAGCACTTTCGTAATGAAGGTGCCACTTGGCATGAGCATTTCTGTGTCACAGAATACAATATGAAATATTGAACTTAGAAGTATAGAAGGAAGCTTCTGAAAATTTGCTACTTTGAGATACATAGCTGTTTTACAGAACAAAAAATGAGTTCGTATGACAGTGTGACAGAAGCCATATGCTACTCCACCAATCATAGTTTGCTTTGCTCAAGTCAGCGAACACTACTAAGGTGACACAAGAGTTATTAAAGACTTCACTCCAAGAACTATACACACACAGCTGACGATGGCAACACAGAAGAACCAGGGAAACACAAAAAAGACAGTTCATCCTGTGTTCCAAAACAGTTTCATCCTAAAGTGCTGCACAGGGAAACTACAGAGAGAGACACTCAAAAGAAAACATGAATATTTAATAAAAATATTTCATAATCATAGAGTAACATAGGTTGGAAGAGACCTTTTGAGGCCATCTGGTCCAACTCCACCCAAAGCACATCCAACTCAGTAACTCCATGTTTTTCTCATACTTTTCTTTCAAAGAGAAATCAAGAATTAACACGCCCATAATGATGATTTACAAAAGGATATGAAAATTACAAAAGGATATGAAAAGTCTTTGTGACTTATATAAAAACACAGTACACAATTCAACCAAATTAAAAAAGAAAAGGAATAAAATGCCTTCTAGGTTACCTGCTGTTGATTTAACACTCTCCCTTTACAAAACACCCTTAAAGTCCCAGAGGAGGCATGATACAGAAGCTGGTCAGGAATATCAGATGCGGGCAGATGAGTGAAGGTGCCTCAAAATTACTATTTTCTCTTCATGTATTTTTTTTACTCTACAGAGGTCCAAAATGCAGACATCTTACACCATTCTTTGGCAACTGATAAAATAAACCAAACCCTGAAATATCTTGAAATGCCAAGTTCCACCATTTTGGGAGCCTCTGGAAGCCGCACTTCTGGCATGGGCAAGATACTGAAAGGTTCATTACTGTTTCAGTTCAGTGTCCCTCCCCCAGATGCCATGAAATATCTGAAAGGATGGTGCAAGAGCTCCCAAACAGGTAGATATGTTACTCTCTAGCCTTTGGGAATGTCTTTTCCTAAGCCCTAGGAGTTCAGATGTAGTTCTCAAGACAGCTGTTTTGTACTTGTTTCCAAGACACTTCTTCACTTTGTCACTTTTCTCTCTTTCGCTTTCTTTTTTTTAACGTTATTGTTTCTTGCTAAACTCAGACCACCAGAGTTGACAGAGACCAAGAAGCTCACACACAACATGACAAATTTATCTGTACATCAAAAGGTCAAAGGTACAAATAGGTTGAAGTCTGAAAGGCATGCACCTGGGCTTTTGTCAGTGCACTGTGTCCGCAGGCGACCCATGGGAAAGTTACAGTCCTCCTGTGTGGCCTTTAACAGGAATCCCAAGTGGAATCCTTTCACGCAAGTTGAGCTAACTAATCATTAGATTAAGTCAGACAGCCAAGATTCTTCTATAATCAATACAGAGACACAGGAAACTCCAAAAAATAATTCACATTAGTGTAAAACAAGGAGAGAATTGAGAAAAGAAGTTGGAGGAGACTAACAGAAATTTTCCAAATAGGATTTAGGAAAATGTCACACCTAATTTTCCCTGTAGCCTTTTAAACTCTTTAAAAGCAACATGATTAAAACACATATATGGAAGGAACTCTGAGAAGAAAGTTAATACATCCCTAAGGAAATGGTAAGCAAGGGAGAAAAGGGTGGCTGCATAACTCTATTTGAAATTGCCTTGTCTTATGGAATGAAGCTGTGCTGGGGGAAATTTAAATTGAATATTCGTAGGAGCTTCTTTACCCAGAGGGTGGTGGACCATTGGAACTGGCTCCCCAGGGAGGCTGTCATGGCCCCTACTCTCACGGAATTTAAGAAGCATTTGGACAAGGCACTTAGGCACATGGTGTGACTATGGAGTTGTCCTGTGCCTAAACATGAGTTGGACTAGATGATCCTAATAGGTCCCTTCCAACTCTGGCTATTCTGTGATTCTATAAGGCTAGATCTTAAGAACTGTTGTTTCTGAAAAATTCTCTCTGCCACATGACATATCTGTTTTATTGAAAACAAAATAAACAATACTCACTGTGTAATTTCATATTCTGTACAACTTGAGATTGTATTGTTCAGCACAATTCATTTTAGATACTGGGGAACAAAAATCTCTCTTGGAACATAAATGGCAGTAGGATGCACTTTACACTATTTCTATTTTTCAAACATATCTTTACAGTTCACTTAAAATTGCATAATGGGAGCATGATACCTCATTCATTGCTAACAGCACTACGAACGAAAGGTTCTCTAAACATCTGTTCAATGATATTTAATGTATGGTCTAATAAGCGTTGGCATTTCCCACTCACAGATTTGTAGGGGTTACCTATGGGCTTGCTCTTCTGGAAAGACTTTGCCCAGTCCTCAAGGCTTTAGTTTAATTCCTTATGGATATTGCCATATGCTTGCAACTCTGACTAGTTAGGCTTAGCCAGTTTTGATCATGGCATTAGATACACATTGTCTAAATACTATACAGTATCAAAAGCCACTTCCCAAATTAGTTGTTGCTAGGAGAGAAAGGAATGACAGAGAAACATAGGAACAAAACTTGAACCAAAATGAACCAGACTAAGTTTTTCAAAGGAAACAGAAATACTGTGTTTCTTCACAGAGCTGGCATTTATAAGGCGTTATCATACACTTTAGTCTATAATCATGTCCACAGCCTCTTTCCAGCCACAGTCCCTTTTAACTCACAGCAGAGTTAAAGCAGCTATGACAGACAAAAAGTAAGGAAGCTCCAAAATCACTTGCCTAAATCTTACCATACAATGAAGCGTAAAAACCAACTTGATTGTTTACAGTTCTGTACTTGGAATTGCAAAGCATGTAAGTTAGTTTCGATTTGTAAATGAAGGTATACTCACTCCCTATTTAATCTTTTAAAATCTAGTAGTGTAAGTTATTTCAGAGTTTACTTCAGAGTAGCAGTGCACGTGGAGACAAAAAGCTCTGAAATCTGTGCAACATTAGTCACACTGAAGAGGTCCAAGATAATGACAATACGAGAGATGACAACACAACATCTGCATGGTAAGAAACCTTACTCAGAGTACGTAGTATCTTTTTTGGTTTGTAAAGTTCCCTATGGACCTCATCCAACAGATTTTTGTAGTTCTGCTCTCTTTCTATTCCCCCACTACAAACTTGCACTCATCTCAAGCTGGCTGCCTTCTCTGCTCTCCACACAACTTCAGCGCTTCTACTAAACAAGCCAACACCTCTGCAGTTCTTGCTACCTGTAGAAATTTTCCTGTATATATCTACCCCCTCAACAGTTGTTCTCCTCCCCCGTCCTCCTCTTCTCCAATTATTCTACTTCATGAATGGCACTCCACAGACTTGTAGTTTTGAGGCACAATTCAAACCAAGAAAAAAAACCAGGAAACCCCCAGTGAAAATAAAGCCATTGGAAACAATGCAGTATTATCCAGCACACACAGCTGTATGTAGAAATGAGAGAACAGCAAAAATAGAAGGATGAAGGCATGAGTGCATGCAACTTTCAGAATGAAGAAAAGCCGAGAAATGAGCCAGCTGGAAGTCCTTACCAGACACAGAGGCCACTGCATTAATCCATGCTGCTCAGTGCTTGTTATCCTGCTGGGCCCTGCATATCATTTCCAGAAAAGACTCTCAGAAGCTTTCACCAGATAGACATACCTTTTAAATATCACCAAACTATTCTTTATACCTAACACAGGAGATTTTTTGTGATGGTGACTGGCTGCCTGCACAAGCTGGTACAAGGCCATCCTGCTTCTTGCCCAGATTTGCAAATGAGGTGGCTGTCACCCTACACATGTGCCACCCATATTTACTGCTCACTGACCAAATCTGGTTGGATACTCAAACACAGCTAAATTGTGGAGGACTATATGAGCAACAGAGAGCACCCCACCTTCTCAGCAACAGTCACACTATGCTTAAGTCAAGCTTGAAACACAAGGAGAAAGCTTCGTGTTTTCTCTCATCCACACATGGGATTAGCCCTCTCTATTAGTATCTCTCACTGCTTACAGTTTCTTGTGAGGTAGGACAAAGTGTGCTAAAGTTGCACAATTAAGCAAACCAGAAAGGAATAGCCTGAATTGTACTCCTCAAAACCAGGTTTGTGTAAATATCACGTAACATTCCCCAAATAATATATTAATGTTAATTTTTCCAAGAGCATCTTTTAGCCTTGTGCACCTGCTAAATGCAGAGACTCCACAGAAATTATCCATAAGGAAGCACAGGACAACCACTATTTAAACTCGGTCTTCCAAATACACTACAAAGCAATAGTAAAATTTTTGGGAGATAACTCTGTATTACATAAACACCTAAAGAGCTACTTCAAACCTTTCACCTCTGTTCATCAGAACACTGTAAATGGAAACAAACCCCAACTAGTTCTTCCTAAGTTCTTTCCTAAGGGAGACAATATTATTGGAGAACATGAAATAATGCACCAAATAATGGTGATCTGACAGTGGGGAACATGCTGCAAAAGGACGAACAGCGAAGTCAGCAAAGATCTGAGGAACTCAGTTGAGGTACCAGACATGTACACATACTCATCTTGAACATAGCAAAGAGAAAAGTAATGGAAAATGTTAACAAATGTCCACCCAAGTCCTGCTTACTCAGAACAGATCTGTATTTCCCTGCTGTTGAGATGCTTTTCATTAGACAACAACATAGATAAATAGAAATGTACCTTCCAGAAAACATCTACATTATGAAACACTTCAGACAACCAACCTTGGTGAGAACAGTGGATTTTTACAAACTACCTTTTAATTCACTAAACTCATTTCAATGTATTAAATTGTAGGCTCTGGTTTATTCCAAGCCACCAAGTATGGAAAGAATGGTAGAAACCTTAAATATTTGGTCGCTGGGCCCTGCATATTTTGTAAGCAGCAAGCATTTCCATAAGCCTATTAACCTCTTGACACAAAGGATCACTTATGGCATGAAGCAAGCCTTTCCAATCTGTGTTTCTTCTTTCCAATTAAATTAAAAGTAACAACTAACAAAATGAAAAAGTGATACAGCAGTCTTTCCCCTTAACACTTGTTATTCCTGTGGTGATCAGAATACATTCATGTTTTCCTTTACAGAGGCTGAGCAACTGGATGCCATACAAGGACAAGTAAAACATCAAGCCATTCATATCTAAATGATGAAAATAAATTTCAGAGTTGCAACAGTAAAATGTGAGAAATAGAAAAATACAAACACTTGCTGAATACTTCAAACAAAAAGGATGGACAAAAATAAAATCAAAATATACTCTGGAAAATGAACAGTAACATACAACAACCAAAATGCTTGATTAAACATTTAAACATTAGTCAGCCTATTCCAATTGGTATTACTCTAATGAAATATGCTTTCTTAGAGGTCCCTTCCAACTCCTAATATTCTGTGATTCTGTGAATCTATAATTTCACCACAGCTAAAATGAAGTGAAAAGACTTCCCTCAGCCAGCACTACAAGAAATACCTCACCAGACTCTCATCCACCCTGCAGCATGAACACGCCACCAAGATCTTGCAAGAACCTATCAACACTCTGAAGCCACAAGCTAGCCTGGAGAACCAAAGCTAACTCAAAAGAGCAAGTATGCTGTTCTTGCTACTTTGGTAGCAGAGAACTGCTTTTGTCATTTTAGTGGATGTGATTTTCCAAAAAAAAAAAATAAAAAAAATTGTTGTGCTTGTGTCAATATCCGAAGTTTCTGACAAAAGACACAGAAGTCAGCCTTCCTAAAGCCAGTCTTGATGCTGTCAGAAAGGCAAGAGCAATTCAGAAGGCAAAGAAATAATACCAGTTCAATGGGGAATAGGAATATGAACAGGACTGAAAAAATTCATGTCAGGTTTAAACACTATTTAAATCATCAGAAAGATGTAGAAATGAGTGGCATGCAAGGAGTTGCTGCTAGACGAGGCTATATAAGGGCCTCCAAAGGAGCTACTCAGCTATTCTCAACTTCATATTTCTGCTTGGGTCTGGCTACTCCTTGGAACTGGCTGAGGTGACTGAGGGGCAGGGCAGGCTATTAGCAGGTACTTGAGAGGGCTGTATTTAAATGTCTCTAGGGAGCGTGGCGAACAGGAGTGGGCAAACAGGGGTGTGGCACGTCCGTGAGGGCGTGGCACGGCAGTTCGCACAGGCAGGGCGAGCAGGCAAGGAAGAGCCACCTCATTAGTCTCTCCAGTGATTTTTTTTTTTCCTGTCATCTCCACTAAAGCTGATAATGGTTTCCAAAAGAATGAAAGCTGTCACTGCTGTTAGCACTAGGAATGTGTCTGACACAAACAGAAACCTCCAAGAAGGATGCCGTCATACAGGTCTCTGGCTGCGCAGACTGTTTGAGCCCGGCAGCATTAGTTCCAGAGAACAGTGTGAGAGGCACCTGTGTGTGATGTGAGCAGGTGAATGATTTGCTGTGCATGGTAGCAGAGCTCAAGGAAGAGGTAGAAAGGCTACGGAGTATCAGAGAAAGTGAGAGGGAAATTGACTGGTGGAGTCAAACCCTTTCAATCTCTAAGGAAATTCAGCAGGAGAGTGTGAACCCCTACCCCTCCTGCCATCAGGCAGATGGAGCTAACCGAGAAGATGGAGGGGAATGGAAACAGGTCCCTGTTCGGAGAGAAAAAAAAAAAACCCTCTGAACCCCCATCACATCCCCAGGTGCCCTTAAAGAACAAATATGAGGCCCTAGACTCAGCTACTCAAGTAGAGGTCAGCCATGAGGAAGATCTGTCCGGAGGGCCCTCTTCTTGGTGCACCCCATCTTCCAGACAGATAAAAACAACAGCTGTAAGAAAGAAAAGAAGGGTAGTTGTAGTTGGTGACTCCCTTTTGAGGGGAACTGAGGGCCCTATATGTAGGTCAGCCCCAATCCAAAGGGAGGTTTGTTGTCTTCCTGGGGCCAGGGTGAGGGACATTGCTAGGAGACTTCCTGAGCTAATTCAGACCTCAGATCATTGTCCACTGTTGGTAATCCAGGCTGGCAGTGATGATATTAATAGAAGAAGTGCCAGGGTAATCAAAAAGGATTTCAAGGCACTGGGTAGGTCAGTCCATGGGACAGGTGCACAGGCAGTATTTGCTTCAGTTCCTGTAATGGCTGGAATGAATGGGGAGATGAATGAGGACAGAATTAGGAGAGCCTGCCTTATCAAAAGGTGGGTAAAGGATATCATGATAACTGGCCTCTGGAGCTCACAGATAGAGACAGGAAACCAAATGGCCCCCCTGTGTTCCAGGAGGAAACAGTCTATGAATTACTGAGCCACCTGGATCCACACAAATCTATGGGACCTGATGGATTCCATCCTAGGGTGATGAGGGAGTTGGCAGAAGAGCTTGCCAAGCCACTCTCCATCATCTGCTAACAGTCCTGGCTCTCTGGGGAGGTCCCAGATGATTAGAAGTTGGCAAATGTCACGACAATCCACAAACAGGGCTGCAAGGAGGACCTGGGCAACTATAGGCCTGTCAGCCTGACCTCAGTGCCTGGCAAGGTTATGGAACAGATCACCCTGAGTGCAATCACACAGCACCTTCGGGATGGACATGGGATCCGACCCAGCCAGAACGGCTTTGTGAGGGGCAGGTCCTGTCTGACCAACCTGATCTCCTTTTATGATCAGGTAACCCGCCTGGTAGATGAAGGGAAGGCTGTGGATGTAGTCTATCTGGACTTTAGCAAAGCCTTTGACACTGTCTCCCATGGCATACTCCTGGATAAACTGGTAGCCCATGGCTTGGACAGGTGCACTCTTAGCTGGGTTAAGAACTGGCTGGATGGCCGGGCCAAGAGAGCGCTGGTGAACAGGGCCGATTCCAGCTGGTGGCTGGTCACCACTGGTGTCCGCCAGGGATCAATGTTGGGTCCAGTTCTGTTTAACAACTTCGTCAATGATATAGATGAGGGGATTGAGTCCATCATGAGTAAATTTGCTGATGACACCAAGTTGGGAGGGAGTGTCGACCTGCCGGAAGGCAGGAGGGCTCTGCAGAGGGACCTTGATAGGCTGGAGAGATG
>VWZX01008080.1:62784-157583 GCA_013399015.1 Galbula dea
TTTAGCCTGCAGAAGAGGAGGCTCAGGGGTGACCTCATCACTCTCTACAACTATCTGAAAGGAGGTTGTAGTCAGATGGGGGTCGGTCTCTTCTCCCAGGCAACCAGCAACAGAACAAGAGGGCACGAGCTTAGGCTCTGCCAGGGAAGGTTTAGGCTGGATATCAGAAAAAAGTTCTTTACAGAGCAAGTAATCAGGCATTGGAATGGCCTGCCCAGAGAGGTGGTGGATTCACCATCCCTGGAAGTTTTTAAAATAAGACTGAATGTGGCACTTAGTGCCATGATCTAGTAATCATGATAGTGCTGGATTAAAGGTTGGACTTGATGATCTTGGAGGTCTCTTCCAACCCAGATAATTCTATGATGATTCTATGATGAGTTGTATTCTCAATTAAAGAAGACAGAAAATCTCTCTGTTTGTATTAGAGACACAAATCTTAAACCCATAACACGTAGTACCTCACAGAAGCAGAATGGCTCCTGGCAAATGGGATGGCTAGAACACAGCTACTCTGTACCTTGTATTTGCTAAGGCACCTCTACACGATCAACTGCAGCTCTTGCTGCAAATACTGCCACAAGAGGAAAAGCAGGCAGGAGGACATACAGTCATGGCTACTATTAAAATGTAAACAGAATGAAAACTGTATGTAAAATGGAATAAAAAAGTAAACCCAACAATATTCATTAGAAAGTGTTTTTCTTTTTGCCTTTTTTTTTAAAATAAAAAATAGACAGATCCCTACACCAAAACCTCTGACCTAAACAACAAAGAAACTCAGCATTCATTTAAAGGTTTTTATCTTCAACCATCTGTGACTTTTATTATTTTATAGTCATACATCACTTATTGCTATATACTGTGAAAAGCAGGGGAGGAGGGCTGGGTGAAAGACATAATGACAGTAAGCAGAGTACTCACTAATTTAAGTAACTCCCAGAAATGTTCTTATCTACTGAACAAACATTCCAGTGTTTTAATTAAGTCAAGTAGACAGAGATCAAATGAAGACATATATAGCAATTTCGGAGTAACTCACATCAGTGTAAGATGTACTTTTGCTCCTGAGGCCAAACTGAAACTTTTGAGCCTTTTCTCCTCACTTCACGTTCATGTACTAGGGGAAAAAGATTTTAGAAAATATGCTGCATGGAGATTCTTTAAGCTACTTTGTTACTTACTCTAAAATTAAAAGTTTTGAGCATTCAGTTGCATAGCTAAATCACTAGTAACACTTTTTAAATAAGAAATCTGCTGCTAGGGATGTAGAGCATTCAGTTGTGCACATTTAAAAGATCTGGCCAGATTTACAAACAACTGATCAAAAAGAATGGTTAACATCACAGGAATCAATGTCTACTTACACTGCTTTTCTTCATTACTGTAAGAAGCTGGAGACCAGACTGAGCTGCAGTGGCCTCCCTGACATGGATCTGCACAACCACAAATTTCACAATGCCTTTGAAACTCCATCATCAGGCTTTTGTAGGAAGGAGCAGCGCTGATTCATTTGCTCAGCATCTCCCACTGCTACACATCCAACACTAGAATTAGATATGGGTGCAAAATGCAAGGCTCAGATGGGCCATCCAATGGCTTTATCACTCTGCCTATACAGGAAGTGAGAAAGCAAGGAGACCGTGCCAAAGTTCATATCTTCTTCCTTACTGCACTTTTGTGCTTCACTAAAGACAAAGCAGGATATGAGGATAACGTGAGCTTAAGAACAAATAAGACTGACAGGCATCCCATGCAGTTGCTGGACAGTGGGTCACTTGGTCAGAAAGGAAAGAAATATCTTTCTGAGATGGGAGGAACAAGAACATGATTTGGGCCTCTTGGACTTCATCCTCAACTACATTTTTGCCTTTTGTGCAAGATGGTTAACCTCTTCTAAAGGTAATCCACAAGTACAGCAGCCCTTGATTTCTTGAGTATCCTTAAACACTTCTAATCTTCTATATGAATATACTGCCTTTGCAAATATTTCAGTTGATTTTTGTTAAGAGAAAGTACATGTGGAGTAATACGTCATTGATTGCAACCCTTCATGAAACTCGAGTCTCAAAATGATCCAACAAGCAATGCACTACAGGAGATAAACGTGGGTGAGAGTATCTTACAGCAACTATTTCTCCATGTTATGGGAAAAAAAAAACAACAGGCATTCTGAGCAAAGAGTTGAAGGTTCAAAGAGGTTGAATAAGATTGTAGTTATATGAGAATGGAGCAATGCCCTTAAATAACAGAATAAGGAAATGATAAAACAAGTCTAGGTATGGAAACTTTTTTTTAAGTTTGTTGGGGTTTTTTTAAAAGATTTTTAAGTGATCTGTTCCTCATAATGTAGAGGAACAGGAGAATTTTCCATCCCAAAGAAATCTAAGAATACACTTCAGAAATTTACTTCAGTAACAAACCAGGATGGGATAAAACCCAGTGCATTTCTTCCATCATTTGATAGCACATTTCTTTCCCCTTCAGAGTAGCGAAACAGTGTCTGCTCTCCCACATTAACATACTTTCAATTGAAACGAACACAGGCTACCCATAACAAGCAAATTTATGCCTTACAGCTGTCTTTACCTTATCACTAAACATAGAAATATCTTGGGCCTTTATTTCAAAATAGATTTTAAATACATTTGCTAGTCAATCAAAAATGTATAGGAAAATGCTCACTATACATAGATCACTTTAAAACCCACAGCTCTAAACAAATTTAATTGAGATTACTCAGAAAGCCTCAAAATGCTGTACAATCAGTTGGCTGAGTACACCCAAAGAGAATGTGGAAAATGGAGACTGGTGACACATTAAGTTACTTCATGTTTATGTTTAAGATTTAGGAGTCAATAATAAGGTTCTGAAATCTTTGCATTTAAATCTAGGCTTAGGTAAAGGATTCTGAATAAAGGGACAACACTGATGCCAAACAGTTGCCCCTGAGTCTGTGAAGTCAGGTTAACATCAGCAAGAGCTACTAAATGCTCACTCCCCTAGGGGCTGACTCTCATTTTATATTGGCCCTTCATTTAAGTCTAGCTACTCTTTTTTTAAACTCTTCATGTGTTCACTTATTCCCCTTATTCAACAACTCAAGAGAAAAAACACACATGAATATAAGTATTAAAATCCTCCAAATTTACACATAAAACTTCAGGCAAAATACTCAAGCAATTATCTTTTAACTTTTGAAACCAAAAAGACTGTATCACTCTCATTCCTAATTAGAAGTCTAAAATTAGCACTATTTTCTACAGAAAGTTTAACTAAAAAGATGTTGGGCACATTAGTGGGAGAAAAAGAGTATTTGAAATCTTTACATGTAGAAAGGTTACATACATCATTTCCATGAGGGCTTTTGCCTTTTGACTAGATAACTCAGCTCATTTCTCTGCAATTCCAACCCTTCATCTCTCAGTCATCATCACAAGTTACTACTGGGGAAAGAAGCTTGTTGTCAACCTCAATAGGACCCTTGCAGTGGAAAGGACAATCATCAAGCATGTAAGATAAGCATGTAAGTAGCATGGAGATAACCTTGTGTGGGAAGATTTTCAGATGGTCAGCAATACATGGTAGTGAATAGGTAGAAGCATCTCTTGTCAGAATAAGAGAAAGGAAGCAGAGCTTTTACCAGGTAAGGAAAAGAGAAGAGGGGAAAAATTAGGATTTTGAAGACTAAAGGTTCAAATAGGCAGCTTAAAAGAGACATACAGAAAGCCAGGAAACAGATACATGAGAAAACAAAAGTAGGTAATGGCACAGCTCCTTCTCTCTAACTACTCAAAAGAGCAAGCTATTTGCTAACGTCATAAATCAACTTTAGGGAGTTCAGCAAGTTTAGTCTCTCACATGTGAAGTAGGCATTTATGATGGGCAACAGATTTAACCACAGGGACTAAAGTGAAAGACACAAAAATGATAATGGTGCTCAGTATCTCAATGCTAAAGATACAGAGATCAC
Organism: Galbula dea; assembly: GCA_013399015.1. NCBI lineage: Eukaryota > Metazoa > Chordata > Aves > Piciformes > Galbulidae > Galbula > Galbula dea. The sequence goes on from VWZX01008080.1 coordinate 66,758, forward strand.
TAAACAGAAAGGGAGCTAGAAAGCTCCCAGAAAGCCACTTGGAGCACAGCAGTAAGAAATCACTCTAAGAGTAACAGGTCCTTCAGGCAATAACATAACACTTTCAGAAAATAGAAACACCCAAGGCACACTAAGAGCAAGCCCAGTAATGTCTACAGAGCTTTCTACAAAGCGCTTCAGCACTCCTATGAATCTCCTTCTCACCTTGCCCACTGCCACACTAAAGTCTTGTCAGGGCTAAGAACAAATCAGATTTCTCCAGTCCCAGTTGTGTTTTCCAGGAACTAGAATTCAAGATACATACATATACCCCTTAAAAACCTCTAAGGAAAATAACAGGTTATTAGTTTCTGGAGTACTATTTATGCCCCTCCTCCTTCCTCTCCACTGTATGTCTAGAAGGCTTTTTAAAATTTTTTTATTTTTTAATTATTTTTATTTTTGTTCATGAAAATAAAAGAGCTACTGCTTGTAAGAGGCAGACACGTGAGGAAAAAAGGAATTAAAGGCTTTGCTGTTTTTGTAGAAGTAATGTATTGCATGAAAACAAGTATGAATGTTAAATTGCACTGCAAGCTTGCAAACCTGCCATAACATTCCCCAGTTCCCTCAGCCTTGATATGGGGGAAGCATGGTCTCTCCAGCGGACAGAACGATCCAGTCCCAGCCAAATCAAACCTTCAGAAGCCAGAAGCTTCCAATTCATGTGGTAAATTACATGTAAAGATTTTATAATGTGAACTCCCAGGGTCAGAGCTGAAACTGAAACACTTCATTTTAGAGTCCCAAAGAGGAGATAACTGTGTATTTCCCCTGTCACCACCAAAACACACCTCTTTCTGATTGCTTCTATAAATTTCGTTTTCCAAACACACCTCCAGAACAATCCTCAGCAGAAGCATATCCTGCTGCTACAGATTTTGCTCAGAGTATTCAATGCCATCCTCAGTTCAAATAACACTAGCTGGTAATCCTCTTTTTAGCTTTTTAAATCATCCCTAAATCTACACAGTACTGAAATAAGTGTACAGAAGCACACAACTGTGGTCTGCTGATCCTATTCAAACCCCCTATCCTCACAATTTTGTTTGCAAGGAGTCAGAAAAGTGATATTTCTGGCTACCCCAGCATGAACTCAATTACAATAAGTGCAACATTTAACCCAAAGGATGGAAACAATAACAATCAGGAACAAGAATTAATAACTGGGAAAGTCTGACAGTTTCATGTTTCAGTAGTATTCATGTCAAACTCATTTTTTTCTGGAGACTTGCTCTATGATCTCAGTTACACTGTTCTAATCATTACATGGTATGCTTTTGCATATGCCTATAGCAAATCCAGGACAGAACCCAAAAGCAAACAAGTTTTGGCACACAATCCTTCCCATCCTATCCTGGTTTTTTGGGCATACGGATTCATTGCAAATCTCAGTGTGCACATGTAGAGAAGTACCTAGTGTATTAGAGAATACAAAATAAGGACAATTTAAAAACCTGAAGGGATTATTTCCAATCCACTCTACCTCTTTATTGTGCTCATGAAAGCTCAGGCTTCACTTCCTTCTCAGATTCCCTAAAGGCAGGACTAACCTGCTCACCATTAGGGAGAATTAGTAAGACTGGTACCTTTTTATCCATCACCTGAAAGAAATTACAGAGGACATTATCAAGCTTGCAGATGACACCAATTTGGGGGGAGGAGGGGAAAGGACAGAATTGGGAAAGATGGATCAACACTTCAGGGCAGGGTCTGCTATCCAGAAGGATGCAGACAGGCCAAGGGAAGCAGCCATTCAGAGCCCAGTGACATTCAGCAAGGCTGAAGGCAGAGCTCTGCCCCAGGGAGGACAAGCCTCAGCAGCCACACAGGCTGGAGCCTGCCTGCCTGGAGAATAGCTCTGCTGAAAGCCTCAGGGCCTGGTGAGCATTAAGCTGGGCAAGAACCAGCAGTGCTCCAGCACCAATCCAGCAGCAGTGACCTTCAGGGCCATACCAATGGTGGCATGGCCAATAACTTGTGGGAAGAAAGAGATCATCCAGTTTAAGAAGGACATGGAACTGCTTAAAAGAATCCAGCACAGAGCCACAAAGATGATGAAGGGGCTGGAACATCTTCCTTATGAGGGAAGGCTGAGGGAGCTGAGTCTCTTTAGCTTGGAGAAGAGGAGGCTAAGGGGTGACCTCATCTATGCTTTTAAATATGTGAAGGGTAGGTGTCGGGAGGATGGGGTCAGGCTCTTCTCAGTGAAGCCCAGTGACAAGACAAGGGGCAATGGCTGTAAACTGAAGCATAGGAGGTTCCATGTGAATACACATAGAAATTTTTTCACAGTGAGGGTGGCAGAGCACTGGAACAGACTCCCCAGAGAGGTTGTGAAGTCTTCTCTGGAGGTATTCAAAACCCTTCTGGACATGCTTCTGTGTGACCTGGTTGACGGAATCCTGCTGTGGCAGGGGGTTGGACTAGATGATCTTTTGAGGTGCCTCCCAACTCCTAACATTCTGTGATTCTGTGATCCCTTCTGTTCAGCACTTGTTAGGCCATATCTGGAAGACTCTGTCAAGTTTTGTTGCACTCTAATAGAAGAAAGAGATTGATGAACTGTCAGTAGAAGGCCACCAAGATGATCAGAGGCTGGAACACCTACCATGTGAGGAAAAGCTGAGGGAGCTGGGCTGGTTCAGCTTGAAGAGATGGCTTTGGGAGTCCTAACAGCAGTCCATCTGTCCCTACAAGCAGGGTATCAAGAAAATGAAGCCTAGTTCTTCACAGCGAAGCATGGCAAGAGGTTGACAGATAACAGACATGAAGAGAAAACAGAGAGGTTCAGAGTGGACAACTTTTCCATCTCTTCTGAAAGTTGGGTTGTCAGATATGGGAAGTGCCACATAGGAGAGGAAACAGTATCCTTTCTGTGTCTAAGAAGGCCACTAACCCCTCCAAGCAGAATAAGAGAGGCATACAGGACCTAAATAAACTGCCTGTTTTGAAAAGAGCTGAAAATACAACGCAACTTCTGCAAGAGCCACCTTATCTTTTGACCTGACTTTGGACTTCCTCCTAAAGTTCCAATCAGCTAAATTCATTCCTGATTTCCAGGAGGAGAAAGGACTAAAATTAATTTTTATGGAGTACGAGTGGGTTTTGGTCCTTGTTTTTTACTAAGTAAACTATGTACACCAGTAGCCAGTAACAATGCCTTCCAAATTCAATTTCTCTGTTAGTGCGTGTTAACATCAATATGATGCAAGATGGAACACTTAATGTATCTAGTACTTCACTCACTTTCCCTCTGATGAACGAGTCAGTCAGCATTAGCCTATTTAGCAAATAGGCAACTTCTTATTAAGACCAAAACATTACAATTACCAGTTCTCATGAAATCCTGAATCAAAAGGAGATATTCTGATTAGAGGGAAGAAAAAAAGAAAAATAAAAGCAAGCCAACAACTCCTTCATATCAATCTCCCCTAGAACTGGTAATTTTCAGAAGTGGCATAACTGTGTAGGGCTCAGCACCAGACAGATGGGTGGGACAGGGAGTACTTGGAGATAAATTGAGAAAACAGACTTTCAAACAGGCCTTATTAAAGATGCCTTCAAACTTTATCAGGGCATGGAGCAGCCATTGTTTTATTTAGTCTAAACCAGAACAACTTACTGATTGCATTTTTTTTTTTTCTCGGAATCAAAGGAATCAGTCTGGCACACTGATTCATGGTGCTACTACACTGGCTTTCCTCAGCTGGAACAGTCCTTCAGCATCCCACGAAGGGCTGTTAAAATAAGTAAATCATGAGAACCATCTGTCCTCTGCAGAGAGGAGGGAATGGGGAACTGCAGTGTGTTTCCTTCTTGCTGCACATTGCTGACCTCTTCCTGCTTGTGAGAAGAGCCCATGTTATCCTGAGAACTGAATTCCTACATCCAATATAAAATTTCTCTCTTTAGTTAAACTTTAGTTCACATAGGAAGAAAGACTGGACCGAGGGCCATAGGGGACAAAAGACAGCATAACAGTTTGCTGGCAGAAAGGGCATTGTCTTTCTCTTCACATCCCAACAAAACTTGTATAAGTTTTGGGGTTTTTTTTATGCTGCACTATCTTCTTTCCCTTTAGTTGACACTCTTCTTCAGGCTAAAAGCCACTATATACTTATGAATATGTATACGTATATTAAAATAGAACTTTGTAACTATTCTTCTAAGAGAAGAAAAATAGCATTTTCCTTGAGAATTCACTCCTTACAACAATATCTGCTTTCAGTTTTTCATTAAAACAACATTGTACTGAATTTTCATTCACACCAGGAGAGTACTTTTATGCCCTCTGAGCAAAGCTCTTTAGTCCTCTGCTATCACCAAAGCAAAAGACATGGAAGCAAAAGACATTAAGGAAACAGAGAGGTGATGTGATACACACCCTTAAGTGAAAGTGAATAAAAGAGGGAAAAAATAGGCACTTTTTAAGCATCTTTTAAGAACAATATGTTTTTCCTTTTAGATAGGCATGTAATCCTCTGTGCCTCATCAAGAGGAAACGTTACTTGTCATCAAAGGAAGTTATTGTTCTCAGTTAATTAATGACTGTAACACGCCTCGGGATCTTGGAATGTAACATATCATTGCTATTACACAATGCTGAGGTCTTTTCAATCAGTTAAGTATTTCTATTAATGTGCATAATGCAAGTGTGTTATGCTGTTCACTTGCAGCATACTCTTTCTAAGCAATTTCACAATCTTCCCCCAATCCTGCAAAACATGGTTTGCAAAATCTGCACACAGCTATAAAAATATTAACCCTTATTGATCCTGAAGTAAGATCCATATCCTACAAATGTTTTAAAAAACACCACAGCTTACTCCAGCCATTCCTGCTAAAGGTGGGATTATCCAGCAGGACAAAAGCATGCAGAATTACAGCATTTTGCAGACAGAGAATGCTTTTGTGATCCCCTGCCCTAAACACTTCTCTGATGAACCTGCAGAGATGAATGCAGCAATCTCCTTTCCAAGTGTTGCTCCTGCAGTAACCACTGCACATGCACAACTCTCCGGATTGCAAGCAACTCCTCCTGACTTAGTGGAGCAATGCGCTGCCTGAGAGCGTAATAGTCTCTGCAAGCTGGGGACTTTAAGGTGTCCCAGACAATAAGCCAGGAAATACAAATTCCTTTCTATATCAGTACAGTACTTTTGACCTTTAGGAAGTTGTATTTTAACCAGGCAGTAAGTCAAAAGATAAAACAACGGTGTGTTTATGTCTACTTCCCTAAAAAGTGCTTTTTGCTGGAATCTGTCTTAATACAGAACTCTTAAAAATAGCATCACATGCCCAAAAGAAGAGTGTAATGTGATACTATTTTCTCACAGAACACTGGCTGTGACTTAAGAACATGACTGTGCCACCTAATGGCTACAGATCTGAATCCTCCTGAAAAACAAAAACACGCATCCAAATGTTTTCCTGATCTGATTTCAAGACAGAAATGCTTAAGAGCATAAACCATTTGTTTTTATATATTATTGATGCATTTGGATAATTTTGCATTTCTCAGAACAGGAAAAAAATAGAAGAAAACACGAAGTTGGCACAGAATATTGAAATCTAGTAACTCATGGCCTACCAGAAAAATAGAACAGGTTCTAGCAGAAACCTGCATTTCTTGTCCTGCCTTTGTTATAACAATCACAAAGAACAACATTCTAGCTGATTTAGGATACACTACGTAGTAGAATTTTGAGTATTTCTTTTCAACACACACATTCATCAAGTCACCACTTATAACAACTACAGACCCTTGTTCACCGGTAAACTTAAAGCTGGCAGAGTCAGACAAAAAATTTAGCTGCATTAAGTGTCTAGTCAACTCCAAGCCAAAATAAGCTCAGTTTTGTTCTACTGTGTGCTTTTTTTGGTTTTACTGTTGCTACTACACCAAATGAAAATACACCTGAATAAAATACAAACACAGGCACTGAATCAGATTATGGTAGCTCCCTGTTATCAAGGTTCTTCCAAGCAAACCAGCACTCACCTTAAACTTTCAAGGTTGTTTCTCTTGACCACATAAAATCCTACTTCCATTTCTGTATACAAAGAAAGATAACATTAGCATCTTTAGCATATTTTAGAATTGACTACTTTTAGAAACTCATAAACAAATAGATGGGGTCTACTTAACTGCTGTTAATGCAGTAGACAGCATCTCCCAACAGCCTAATGTAAATACCGACAGTAGTTTATAACCACACTAGTCAGGTCTCTTGGATGTCTCTACCTGGAACACTCAAGCCATCATACAAGTAGTAGCCATGAACAGGAGACCAGGTTCGCACTCAAGTCTACATCTTGGTTTGAATCTGCCTCTTTCTTCAGGATTCAGCTGCATCTGGGTTACATTTCAGTATTGCAGAAATTGGAAGATTTTAGAGTAAAATATCATTATTTATGGGTCCTACCTGGAATGGTAGGCAAAATCTTCTGCCACACTGAAAAGGGAAGAGCATGCAGCACAAGCTGAGGGACAGTATTTCAAGCCCTAACCTTTGTTTAGTTATGAAGCCTCTCTTTATATCTTCAGGGAGAAGTAAAAGTCATTTTCTTCTGGTGAGATAGTTGGTTCAGGAGAAGAGACGCCTGGAGAAACAAAAATGGACTTGTTTTCTTGGAGGAAAAGAAACTAGCTTGTTTTCCTTGTCCCATATGTTTCTCACTGCAGTGGATCCTCTTAAGATATGAGTGACTGGCAGAAGTGGCTGACAGTACAGGGCTTCACAGCTGCTTCCACTTACTCTTTTGGCTTAGCAGAGGTCTCTTTCTCACCAGACTGCTGCCTAGGAGCACATGGCTCTCCCCAGGAGCCAAGCGGAAGCCGACACTCCCTGGGAAGGGTCACAGTTGTTGAAGCAGGAGTATGGGTTCCCACCTTTTGCACCCGAATATAAATACTCCATACCATTAGTGAAGTGAACAAGCAAAAGTTCATCTCCAATTGTCCAGTCACTTCTAAATACAGTAGTGACATCTAGATGACTTTCTGGTCTTGCTAAAATAGAAACAGAACAGTTTCCTGCAACCACCGAGCCAAGTTCCCGTGCAGAAAATGAGTCATGACACGGCAAATCAGTCTTGAGAATACCAATGCTCAAGTGTTCTTTTTAGGACAGCAAAGACGACAATAAAAAAAACATCTTCATCTCACATAGCTTCATCTACACTTTTTAAATCACTTTATATATCTTTTGACTGTTTAGATTTCTTTGGGAGTTTCCAAGACAAAGTCTTTGCAAATCCCCTATAAAATACCCCCATTATATAGGATTTATACAACAGCCAAATGGAAAAAAAAGAGTATTTAGGCTTGATTCAGCAACAAGTTAGACCAGTGATTCTAACCATGCTTTTCCAGACTGTTTATGATGCTGTCTCACGTTGTTACTTTGATTTCAAACACTCAACAGTGCAGCATTTCTACCCTTAATAGCCTGAGATTCCAGGTTCATGAAAGATTAAAAGAATTATGCCAAGTACGATAGTGAGGAAGCAGTAGGCATGAAAATCTAAACGTGAGCCTTTATGTGACGTTACTTCAACACGAAATTTGTACCAACAGGACATAAGGTTTTACCTTTGTTGTTCTTCCCATTTCAGTCATAAACAAAGGACTCAAGCCAATGGCAAAAAAAATTACAAAATAATGGGCAGAAATAAAAATAGGACCCTCTGAGGTCTGAACAGGAAAGCTGCAACTGCTAGACCCACTATTTATATACGTTTCCTGAATGCTAACAATCTTTTGTTAAAGAAACTGAGTGCACCTCACAATGTTCAAAACTTGACTTGCAGCATATCAAAGTTAAGTATCATTAGAGAACAAGCAAGCTAGTTCTCATGAACGTTGAACACCCAGTAGTACCCATTAGCTTCCCTGAAAGCCATTGGGAGGCAGAGTGGGAAGGGTGAAGAAACAAAGACGAACGCAGCCACTAGTTCCCCCTAGCACTATATGCAGCAACAGCATGGCATGGATTTTCTGCCATTAAAAAACTTCATTCAGGTAACTCCTAACCCTAAGTTCAGTCTTCCCTCTGCAGTCTATCAGCTCTCCTTTCCACTCCGCCAACATAAAACTCTGTAGAGCCACAGTGAAAACAGAACTGTTCAGATGATATAGATGAAAAACACCTCCTTGAAAGAATGTCAGATTCAGCTCACCTTCGAGAAACTGCATAAGGCAGAAGCAAGCCTTAAATATAAGGGCCATGGGAGAAAGCTGCCTACCACTGAACACTTCAATGTTGTCTGTGTATCAACAGGCAGAGACTGCTGACATGCTGTAATGATAAAATGTGTCCAAATGGATACATGTGCTGTCTTACAAGCATATAAATCCAGTTCAATTTCAGGCTGGTAAGAAAATGTAAACCAATTAAGGGGAAAAAAAATAAAATAAAAATGTTTTAAATGTTATGCTTTCAGCAAGATTAGTTCATGACAGCTTACTATGCAACTAATTTAATACCACTGCTGGTATAAAGTGGAGAAAAATGGTGAGGAAGCAGGATTCCTCCATGAACAGCCACCTGAACTTAAAACCACAGCCAGTTAAGTACTCTGATAACCATGTCTTGAGAAACTCAGTTTCTAGATATTTTGTCTAAGAGAGTTGTACTGAGATTGGAGAGGGCAGAGGGAAGACCAAAACAGAAAAACACCAAACGTCACCACAAACTAGTAAGCGAATGAGGCAGCAAGTTGTCTTCATCTGGGAAAGAAAGGTATTTGTCTCTATATTGCAACAAACAAAGCCTCACATTTTTTGTATAAGCACAGTATCAGCTGTAAAGGCAATTCCACTTCCCCTCACTACAGCACTTTATCTAATAACCCATGCAGCTTTCACAATTATTTTCACTCTCCAAAATAAAAAGGAAGTCATGCAGCTTCGCTGTTGGCTAGAAAAACTAGAACATGATTAACTAACAAATTCCTTTTGAAAAGAAAAAGTGGCTTGCTTGTATTACAATGCAGACCTAATAATTTATAGATGAATTAAGGTGAATCTCTTCATAACATGCTTTCCAAACTGCACTGCTGTTTTGCTAATGCACTCAAAGCATTAGGGAAGAGTATACTCAAACATCTGGAAAATGGATTCTGTGATTGTGAAACCCAGTTTGTAAGCAGAAAAATCCCTCTTCTGGGAGAGAAAAGAAAACGGACAAAGCACTTCCAAAGGAGGAAGATGATGGGATTTTCGCCTGCCTTTAAACTCAGTGTGGGTAAATAAAAACAATTAAATAATCCATCCTTTCAGTGTACTTCACAAGAAAAGCAGCAAAAACCTAGAACCAGGACTACTACTCAGGGAAAGCCAAGCCACTTATGTATGCCAAGCAGTAAGGATTTTTCTAGATGGAGAGATGTGCATGGGAAAACTAAGAATTAAATTAAGTCCCCAAACTGAACACTACTATCCTTGGAGTTGGCACTCAAAAGGAAGAACACAAAATCAGCATCATTTCTACAAGTCAATAGTTGCTTTTTTTTTAGTTTCATAGGAGTGGCTGAATCTCCCAGGTGTTCCCACTCCAGCTGGCACAGACCAGCTCCATCAACAAAATACGTGGCTCTTTTTTACCACAGCTGGAATCACCCCTCCAAAATGCAGTTCACATCATCCCTTAATGTGCAAACTGCCTAGTCCATCAAAGCCATCTGGAAAACATCCAACATTAAGCAGTAAGGTCCAGCCATATACATCGGTCATACATTAGGATGTCTGTATTGAGCAAAACAGTGTCATTCCATTGCAATACAAAGCCTAAGAAGCTCTGTATTAAAAAGTTAAGTGTTGCTGAAAGACATAATATTAAAAACTGCAGAGATGAAGAAGGGACAGGGAAAGAGGAAGGGGAAGAAAGAAAATAAAGAAGAAAAGATGGAAGCTGAAGCTTCTGAATCTCTGGAAATGCCACCAGTTTTCAAGTCTGCAAATACAGTAAAAAAAGGAACAAATTTGACCCGTAGATTTACCAAGGAAGATGGAAAGCCAAGGATCAGATAACTTTCCAAAACACCAAAAAGTGTCTGCAGAAACTGGCTTCTCACATAAGCCAACATGAATGCTTGGTTTGCAGGCACAAAGCTGCTCAATTGAAGTAGCAGTAGCATCACAGGAAGAGGAAAAACAGGCATTAGCTGTTGGTATGAGAAAAATCACAGGAGCTACCCAAGACAGACTGGCTTGTGGTTTCCTTTGAGTTAGAATCATAAGAGCACTTTGCTGATTGCCTTGGAGTAAGTAACTGTCAGCAAAGTACCACAATGATTTCCTCTTAAGAATAAAGCATGATTCTACGTCACAAAAACCAAAGCAAAAAAAACACAAACCCACCCTGAAGTTCTGTTATCAATTTTGATGGTTGTTAGGAAACATCAGACTAGATGAGTTAGACTCAATCCTTCATATCTGAACTCTTTTGGAGCATAACCTTCACAGAAGTTAAGAGGTAGAGAGAGCTTTGCAGCATCAAGCTAAAGGAAGTGCAGTGTGCTAACTTTTGGCAAATACTATCATTATAAACAGTGACCATGGTTACAAGAAGGATTTTTTTTTCCCTCTAGACCCAGGGGGAGAAAAAAAAAAAATACATGGACATTTCTCTGTGTGTACATATATTAGTCTTCATACGTCATTACAATGTTTGTGTGTCAAGACCTTGCTTTAGAACAGCTGCTTGTTTACTTAGCCTAATGTATATTCACATTGATTTCCTGCTAAAAAAGGAAACAAGACATGCACAGCTTTTCTTTCTTTTCTCTGCTGGCTGCCCAAAATGGCATACCTCTAAAAGGGGACCTGAAGAAGACTTAAGCTGACAAACGTGGCCCAAGGTGGGCCAGGAAAGGTAAGATGATGCTACTTACTAAATGCATAACAAAACAACTGCCTTTTGATCTATTGTTTCTGACTTTTTTTTTTTTTCCTGCAGTTGATACACCAGAAGGATGGGATGCCATCCAGGGAGACTTGGAGAAACTTGAAAAGTGGGCCCATAAGAACTGTATGAGGTTCAACAAGCGTAAGGACCTGCACTTGAGTTGGAGCAATCCTAGGCATGAGTACAGTCCAGGAGATGTAATCACTGAGAGCAGCCTTGTGGAAAAGGACTTGGGGGTCATGGTGGATGAAAAGCTGAATATGAGCCACCAATGTGCACGTGCAGCCCAGAAAGCCAACCATATCCTGGGCTGCATCAGGAGAAGAATGACCAGCATGTCAAAGGAGGTGATGCTGCCTCTTTACTCTGCCCTCATGAGACCCCACCTGGAGTACTGCATCCAGTTCTGGGGTCCTCAGCATAAGAAAGACGTGGACCTTTTCGAGTGGGTCCAGAGGATGGCCATGAAAACAGGCTGAGAGTTGGGACTGTTCAGCCTGGAGAAGAGAAGGCTTCAGGGGGACCTTATAGGAGCCTTCCAATACCTAAAGAGGGCCTACATGAAGTGGGGAGAGAGACTCCTTCCCCACGTAGAAAACAATAGGACAAGGAGGTACGGTTTCAAACTGAAGAAGGGAAGATTTAAATTAGATCTTAGGAATAAATTTTTTATTCAAGAGGTTGATGAGGCATTGGAACAGGTTGCCCTGAGAAGTTGTGTCTGCCCCATCTCTGGAAGTGTTCAAGGCCAGGTTGGACGTCGCCCTGGTCAACCTGATCTAGGGAGTGGCATCCCTGCCCATGGCAGGGGGTTTGGAGCTAGATGATCTTCAAGGTCCCTTTCCACCCAGACCTTTCTATGAGTCTATGAGTCTGTTTAGTAACCACAGTTAAACAACTGTAGCTGTTAAGGGGGGGGGGAGTAAAAATAATAATCTACTAAAAATGCTGAGAGCTAAAAAAACAGGTTCTTTGGGAAAATGAGTTTTGGGGTTTTTTTAAATTACAAGGCTACAAGTACTTACTTACAAATCACTTTTTAAATATTTTGTCACACAGGAAAATACTCTGTGCTGAAACGTAGTGTTTAGATCACATACCAAAGTGGCATTGCACTAAACAAAGCAATACTTGTCATGCAAAACTGATGCCTTCGAAATCTCACTACTATTCCAGTCTCCTTTCAGCAGATGCAACAGAACAGCCTGGGCCTCAGCTGGCTCTAACTCACTGGTTAAAATTAACTCCTGTTTACCTTCCTTAAAGATGTGGACCACACGATTGAGTAAGATTTTCAGCTTTTACTCTTGGAGTACAGACTTCTGCATCACTGTGCTTTGTAAGTGCATGCTTAAGGTACACAGTCCTCTCACCATATTTGAGCATCACTAGTTTGTCTATGCAACAGCATCAGAGAATAATTTTGATCACAAGAGACTTCCAGAGGTCATCCGGTCCAACACTCTGCTCTAAGAAGAATCAGTTATCAAAGTGAAATATAGGAGGAGCAACTTAATTACAAAGTACTCACAAAAAGGGGTCTTGGAGTGATTAAATCTCTCACTTGCAGAAAGGCTAACAGACTACTAGAAACCTTCCTATTTCTGCTGGGTATGGAGCAGCCAATGAATGGGATGGGCCAGGAAACTACAGACATTTTTCTTAGGTCAATGGGGAGACTCACTAGGATACACTGGTAGATACCCATCAGCAAACCCAGTCCTCAGCTACCAAAATCCCATCAACTGCACTGGAATCACATAAGCATATTTGTGTTCTGATTGTATGAAATGAAAGTGAATATCATTATTTTCTCATGAAAACTCACTTTTAAGGCCATATACTCATTGCTGTTGTGTAATATCTCCCACATCCTTCCGTAAAATTTCCCAAGAACCACAGGAAAAATAAAATTAAACAGCCCCCTCAAGCTCACCATCATCTAAGTCACTCCTAAGAGTAAGCATATTTTTACTGAAATTAGGAGATATTACAATTCTGAATCAAATTTTTATTTTCATTATTTTGTACCCCACTACCACCCTGCAATGAGGCACTGCTTTCAGCTGCAAATCTGTGTTCTTGAGCACTGCCACATTGTTTAACAGAAAAGTGTGAAGGGGAAGCTTTGTGACCTACAAAGGAGATGCACTGTATAAATGATGCACAGAGACCACAGAGTAAGACATCATTATTCTATTTATAGCTATAGGCACAGGAAAAATGAGTCCAGCATAAAGATTATCTACTTCATGACTCCAAGAAACTTCCTTTATAAGAATAGACTAAAAAAATATATAAAAAAAATAAAAATCATGGAAACAGGCATCCTTGCAGTACAAATTAAAAAAAATACCAAATTTTGATCAAATGTCATAGTCTTAGCCAGTTTGTTCTCCTGGGCATTTAGTTTGCCAGATCTCCAGTTGCTCACCATGAATCAACAATACTTCAAATCTGTGGTTTACAAGTATGCTATCAAGCCCATTTATTAGTTGTGTTCAACTGTTTCTAGCAATCTCACTAGATACTTTGAAATACAGCTTTTTTTCAGCTTTTCTTCAGGAAACATATTTTCCTTACTCTCCTGTGGCTGCATGCCGAAGTGGGCACATGAACCAGGCACACCAGTACGGCTGAGAGGTATCACCCCAAAACACCACCTGGACAATTTATGGAATAGCTTTCAGAGTTTACAGTAAACAATGCAGATTTCACACCTCTAATTTTATTTCAATTAAAATTAGATAAAGTGTAAGGAGAAATGACAGGAGAACATGATATAGGACAGCTTTCACATCCATAAATCCTACAGTAACTTGCTAGCTGCTTTTTCTGTTATGCTTCCCTTATGTTGTTTACTCATCAAACAGCATCAATGGTGAGTGGAGGCAAAGCCGCCAGGATTTATTACTTGACAGCACTGGAGTCCATTTGTAAGAAGTAATTGTCATGATAACAAGAATCTCTCTCTTATCCCTGCTCTTCATTTAAGCCTTAATTCACACAACTGCTTCTCCCATTTTCATAATGTTCTGCAAAATCACTAGCAAGCACAAAAGAGCTCAGGGACCCAGTCAAACACATTTAACCTCTGTAGAGAGCTAAGGGAGCTATTTCAGCCCTGCCTTCCAAAAAAACCTAAAAACACATGCAAAATCAATTACCACTTCTGCCTCTTTGAGCCTCTGGATCTAACAGATGTAGCATACAGATTCCCTCATATCATGTGCTTATACAACAGACTTAAGAGTACATAGTTTAAACATGGAAAAACCAAAACCATTGACTGATGTTTCAGTTGTCATCAAAACAACTAGAACCTTGCCTGCTTCCATTCTACATTTCCTTCTTTGTATCCTCCACTAACTTGCAGGACATTCTGGAAGACACGCCCTCAAACTACCTCTTCTAGAGAATTTCCAATTTGCAATAGTACAAGAAGCTGCAATGGTTGCCACAAGCAAGTTTTCAGACATAGACACCTGCAACACATTCCCCCTGTATTACTCTTCTAAGCAAGAGAAACATATTTTCTTGGCAGGCTAAAGCTGACACTTAATTAGCAAGTAGGTGTAAGCTCTGAAGAGAAGAGATCCACCACTGGCCTGAAATACAGCTAACCAGTCACAAAACAATAACAGTTTCAGTATAGAGGTACTAACAGAGAAGGCACAAAAACATTCAGTGTTTCACTACAATGAAGATGTCAATAAATAGTCCTTCTTAATGCTTGCAAAGGTTCTGTAGCTTCAAATACAAGCAGCTGAACAGCTCATGGGATCATAGGATAATTTGGTTGGAAGGCACCTCATCTTGTTCAATCTCCTAATATTTTCTTATTATATACACCAGACTGATTCTACAGCAGCTGACTCTAATCTTAAATCCATTTCTATGATCAACATCAAGTCTTTACAATCATACGAAGGCACACAAGCTTAATCAAAGAATTTAAACACTCAACTTCATAAGCTTCCAACAACAACAAAATCTGCTCTTCATCTATTTTTCTCACCTTTGGTTTGCCCACATTTTTCACTGGAAACTATTGTTCGCCTTGCATGCCGGCAGAATCTAAGCTAGGGGCTGCCAGCTCTGCATCCAGCCATGTGTTGTGTTCAGCATGTTGAGAAATGTTTTGTACAGTCAGATCTAAGAGTGCCAACTCATGGCCATGGAAAAATATCAAACAGTTGCCGAGGAGAAAACTTAGATAAATTACCAGCTGTTCACTAAGTCATTTAGTCTTCTCTCCTTTTTTTCACCAAGTCCTTCTGCCTTCTCTTTGAAAACTTTAGCATTAAAGTTAGGACAATTTGTACTTTCCCCTCATACTACTAATTACTGTCATTAAGCCATTAAGAACTACCCCAAACTTTGGTTGGCTAAAGTGCTTAATTGAAAAGAGCTAAGTAAGTTATAATTGTTTCTTATATCTCTTTGGGTTTGTTTGTTTTCTTTTTCCCCAATTCATCAGGTTTTAAAGCCAAATAACTTTCACTGAGAAGAAACTTAGAACTACATGTAAACAGTAATGTGAAAATAGGTCAGATTTTGACAAGTCTGAGTTACCTCACATAAAGTCTATGAGGAAATTGGAGATTTTGTGGGAAACTTATCCAAAACGTTTCCATTACTGAACAAATAATAAAATGACAAAAACAGGAAGGTTTTTTACTGTAGCCTACTGTTTTTGTTTCTTTGTCTCCCATTAAATCTCCAAACTGAGTTAATCTATTCCTAAATAAGAAGCTCCATTTTTATAAAGTTTTAAACTTAATTTTTATTTATTTATATGCAAAGTGATACAAATCATATGTTGTTATAACAAAACAACAGACAAGTCCACCATGGAAATCTAAGTTATTTCTTTTCAGTGAGCCAACTAGTACATAACATGGCTAAGTAATCTATTTTTCAGGGAAAAATAAGTGGCAAAATCTCGACAGGAGTGCTCAACCTCTCATGTTTTTAAACTGAGAAAACAAATATAAGCAGCTATGAGATCACAAATGACAGGAATGCTATTAAGCAAGCATCTGAGTGAATTCAGTACAGATTGAGCACACAGGAAGATCCCCAGACCTACCAAAAGGATGTTAGAAAACATCCGGTGCAATTTCACCCCTTGTGGAACTCCAGCGAAGCATGCCCAGGAATGAATCCCCCATCTGCAAACACCACTTTCAGAACTGATTCATGGACTTTCAGGACTGTTAAGACATCGGGACAAAGCAAGAAGTCCATTTAGGATACACAAAACAGAGGACAGCCAAACATCAGAAAGGCCAACGGAGCTAAGAGTCTACGAGGGTCTTGCAGTTTCCCAGTCTACACCTCCACAGGCTCTACCCAAGAAGCGCCACATTCCACAAAGCCATGCAAGCTCAAATATCAGCAAGGAAATAAACCTCTCTGGAATCACTGCAGGTCTTTGTTTTTTACTTTTGAGCTCTTCTAGTTCAAGGCCAAGGTAAGTCAGCAGTTTTACTCAATCATGTCCATAAAAAGGATTATCAATGACTTACTTAAAACATTCTTCTGCAGTGTTTCCATCCTTCTGACTGCTCACCTATACATATTGAAGATAACCTTTTTACAATGTTTGCAAGTTAATGATTCTTACTAGTGTACAAGGTGTACAGCATGTGCTTGGCAGAGATTAAGGCTTGGTGTGTATCATAGAAGCCTATCACCAAAGCAGACAGAAAAAAAAAAAAAAGAAATATGGGAAGTAAAATTGTAAAATTAGCACATTTTTGAGCCCTCCCTTGAACAAAAGACTTTAAGACCTAAGACCTCAGCAGAAATACAAGAAGCAAAAGAGGCTGTTATAGTTCTTCTGTACTGGCAATATTAAAAAAAAAAAATCCAGAATAAAAGCAAGGCCAGAACCAGAGTATTCCAAGCAAACCTCATTATAGCAGATTGGGAAGGGAACTCTGCCAGCTGAACACATCATGATCTCCAGAAGCTCAGCACATGCACACTTTTGTATGACCTTCACAGAGACTGCCATAGTCTCTACATCTTCAAAAATTCAACCAGCACCTAAAGACAGAGATGCCAGTGTTCACACTTCTTTTATGGTTGTTTTATAGTGGAAAACATTTAATTTACTTCAGATTTTTTAGGCTTCCCTTACACATTTATGAACTTGTTCAATTTGAACATTTGAAGGATGCAACTTGTATTAAAATTCCCAATTTCCTGATGTTCTGCCTTTTGCAATGAGGCACTGTTCATTTCGTATGGATGTAGACTGGTCTTATGAAGTCCTGTTCTGAAGAACCATCAGCCCAGTAAAACTCAGATCTGCAACACCTTGGTCCCAAAATGCAACCTGAGATCAAGTTTATTTTTTTTATTTTGTTCAATTTTCAGTGCTTGCAAGTGTATAACAAATCTCACAATAGCTAAGGTTCTCTCTCAAAAATACTCATCATCAGCAATCTCAGAACAACATCAAGATCTTCCCTTTCACCTAGAAGTGAAAAAACCTAAACCAAACACACTAGCCCCTACCACTGTGAGGGACACGTGAAAAGAGCCTGAAAGATACAAATCCTGAAGATTTTAATTTTTTTTTAAATGTGTATTGACTTAAATTAAATAAATACCCTCAGAACATAAGTTTCTAACTCCTCTCCCAAGTTTTAAGATCTGACATTGGCTTAGAGTTTTTTAGCATTTAATACTGCAGTCTTGTACCAGTACATTTGTGGTCTGATACATACAGGTTGCATTTGCTTATTCATGCAATAAAAGTGAAATTATTCTAAACTGCTTCAGCTAGAGGATGTAATACCGGTAGAGGGAGCAGTCACTAAGTCTCAGATTCAAGGGCATCCCTTTGAGGAATTTCCATAAACTTTAACTGCAGGAGCAATAAGCACAGAGTGCCAGCTCATTATATATATTATATAAAACAGTGAGCTGATTTCTCCATAATGCTTATCAAAATTTTATCTCAAGTACATGATTTATAGTAACAGATTCTGTCAGAGCTGCTCGTCCTTCTGCCTTATACAGTCAGACTATCCTTCTTGTTAAAGAGAGAAACCTTTCAAAAAGACTAAGGGACAATTTTCCCTCAATTTGTCAACTGACATTCTTCAATAGGATGTAAGATAATGTTGCAAATAGACATTGACTTTTAACGTGTGCTTTCCCTTCTGAACTTAAGACACAAAATACATGAAGTGCCTGTTGATACTTTAATATCTGTGTTGATTTGCATGATGGTGTAAATATGCCTTTTTAGTGCTGTGCAGGTGCCATGGCTTATTAGGTACCACATCCCCTTCATTTACACTTGAAAAAAAAAAGGGAGCCTTTGCAGCATAACCATCTTCGATTTTGTCACTCCTCCCTTTCTTTCCTATTTTGAGGGTTATAAAGGAATGCACTTCTCTTTTGCTCCATGGGTCAATGGACTTCTCACTGCTCTCCAGAAGAAGAGTGAGACAAAGACAGAGGATAAGAGAGAAAACTTAAAGACCTCTCATTACGCGTAAGATTTGGTTTCCCACCAGAAGAGACCAAACTAACCTTCAGCTCCCCTCTACCACTACCCTTCTGGTTCCAACAGGATGCAGAAGCAGTTCGACCTTCCTGAGCTACTGATCTGAAAAAATGTAAGACATGCAAGAGGCTTATTCTGCATTTATAAGCAAGTAGCAGAAGTACAATTTTGTCTCTTAGGGAGTGAATGCATGTGCACGTCTACATGAAAAGTGTTTGTTTCCTCTCCTTTTCCAGTGGTCTGGCCACACTGAGATAAGAGGCCACACCCAGCTCATCCTATCCTGTGCACCTCCAGCACTACTACAGGCTCTTCGAGAATTGTTTCTTTCAATCCAGAGATGGTGGCTTTTTAGGCAGAAAAAAGGGAAATTAAGCACAAGCAATCTGTAAAATACTCTGTAAATGTAATCTCCAATTCTGAAAAACCTTACTGTATTTGTCTTAACATTCAAACGAACTGGGCCACTGACTTCTACACTGAAGTGGAGATCACAGAGCACAGGACTGCATTTCCTCAATTTGTGCAATGCTTAAAACTCCAGATTATTTTGACAGAAACAGGAGTGATTCAGGAATGCTTGCCCTCAGTAGCAGCCATGTAAATTTAGCATGCACTAATCTTTTCTTGTCTAGGATGAAGCCTGTCATACAATATTGCCACCAAAGCCACTTCTCCAAAGTAAACTGCAATTTACAAAACCTGACTGAAGATTATCCTGTTTATTTAGATTTTTCTTTAATGATTTCTTCATCCAAGATTCTACAGACAAAGGAATTAAAAAGCCCAAACCATAAAAAACAAAAATACCCTGAATTGCACTTCCCTATCGTTTCCTCCCCTGCCCACTGCACTGGACCACAGGGAGAAAGGAGAGCCCTATTTCAAAGCAGGAGAGAGGTTAGGAGATATGCCCATGGTCATGCAGATAGTCATTGCAGAAAGCAGAGTAAAAACCTGGATCTGAACACTGCCGCCCCCACTAATTAAAACATTCAAATGCCTACATTTCCCCCCCTCCACGTTCTTTATTATTGACACTATATGTGAAGCTGCATTTAACAGCCCTTGTGGGTGGACATAGGTCATTTTCTGTTTCTGCATATTCTATTTTTCCCCAAGAGAGGCTTATGCAATGTCCTGGTGTTCAAACAATTAATGAAGTCATGGAAAATGTGCTCTTGCATGAAAATTTAAGGAGGGGGTTGGGAGAAGAAGGAGAGTTATCCCATTATACTCAAGAGTTTCAATTTAAACCAGCTGTACAATAAATAACTTCCTGCACTTTGCCACAAACACACTGAAAGGATACCCTCTGAAAACAAATATTTTTGTGTCAAGTTTGTATCTCCACAATGGTAACACCACACGTACTTCCTGCTAATTCAGCAACAGCCACATGGGATTCTGCACAACTTCACTATTTCCAAACATTCTGCTTCAGAACTGGGATGTGATTTTCTACCTCTCATTTTATTGCCATTTCAGCCGGGGCAAGTAGTTTCCCCTAATGCCACGAGAGCGTGGTTCCCCAGAGGAACCTGTCTGCAACCTCTTGTATCTCTTCTGTGCCAGAGGTAAAGCTCAAGCTTTACTCCATGGTGACAGTACACGTACATCCCTGGCCCGTGTGGATGATCTCCTGCGAAATTCAAGCTGAGGTCATCTTAGGTTTTTTCCTTCAGTTGTGAAAGGGAGGGAACTGAGTCGAGTTCCTTTCTCTTTCCTTCACCTAGCCACCTTTTTCACATAGCTTATAGGAAACAAGTTCCTTTCACTTCTCTATATCCTCTGAGAAAACAGTCAATGGGCTCAAAAGTTCTGAGGGGACACAGCAAAACACATTTATACAAAAAGCAAGAAAACAGAATTTGTGTAATTGATAGAAACTTGGCTAAAAATAAATACTTCATGATCCTTTCTAGTAAAATTAACATGTTTTGCCATAAAAAAAAGGAAACCACCAAAATTCACTAGCAAGATACCACAATGCAAAAAAACTATGTGGAATTTGTATCTATTTTCAGATCATTTAAATAGTTAAGAACAAACAGTGCACATTTCCATTTTATTACATAATGCAAAGCATGGCTTGAGCTCTCTATTTCTGCATGGAATCATTCGAAGTATGGCCAGCTCTCATAGTCCTACTCCAGATTTTTTGATATTTCAAATTTTCCCCCAGAAGTTTCAATGTGTACTGCAAAGTAAAAATGGGGAAATATTTACTTTCATTTCAAAGCAAGGTTTCCAGTGACAACAGGCTAGGAAAAGCTTGAGAAATGTACCAGAAAAAAAAAAACAAACCCCAAACTTCCATAAAGGCAAATACAAACTATATATACATGCTGTGTAATATTAAAAGGTATATGCATCTTAACATAAAGGTTTTTCTTTTGTTTTTATAACTTGTGGATGACATGGCTCATTCAGGTGACTACTATAATAATTCAAAACATATTTGGTTGGAAAAGTGGAGCTGTATTTCTTTTCTATCAAAACTTTGTGTTTGTTTTGAGATTTGCTGCCCATTTTTTCCAGATGAGGCAGCTAGAAAACATGCCTGATCAAACATCCATGCAAAATATACATTGCATATCTAACTTGAACTTCTCTCTCAAGCTTTTGGGGCTTCAACAGCTTTACCTATGAGAGACTGATTCACTATCCTCAAAATTCTTTGTTACCTTTGAAGGCTTTTACAAGACCCTTACTCAGAGCATCAATTCAAAAGACCAGTCATGCTAGAGCAGATCAAACATCTTCCAGTTCCCGCGAACGGCAGGATGATGCTCTGCTATAAAACATTAAGCACGTATGAACTCAAATGACCCAAAATAGCAAGCCCTGCACCTCAAAGGCCACATCCCTTTGGACTTCTTACCTTCATCCACAAGGCATGGCAATTTGTTGCTGATCTAGGCAGCTCAGCTGTTCAAGACATCACAGTGAAGAAATGTACCATTAAATTGCTTTCCCATGCAAGGATTAGATGTGCAGGTAGTCCAGCTGGGCGGGAAAAGATAGGGAGGGTTGTTTCTTATAAGCTTTGTACAGACAGTTTGTGTGAGCGTCAGGCAAGACAGTAAGGATGCTGAAATAAAATCATTGCTCCTTACCTGTTGTCACCTATTCTGTGGCCATGGAATTTTATCACACAGTAAGTCTCTATCTAAACTGAGAGGTTTTCAAACTCATTATTTTTATCTTATGGAATTATTACACAGGGAAAAAAGATATCTAGATTCTCTTCCCCTCCATACAAAATGTTTGTACCACCTTATCCTCCTTTGAAATCCAGCATTCAGACTATCTTTGTAAAGAAGCAGGTCACTAGCCACCCTACTATGACCCTGCTACAGAAGTCAGATGACTTTTTATGGTTTCTCATTTTGTTTTGGTTGGTTGGTTGTAGGTTTGTGGGGGTTTTGGTGTGGTGGGATATTTGGTTGTTTGTTGGGTTTTTTTTTAAAAAGCCTCCAAAAGTAGAAAGTATAACCAATGGCAGCTACAGAACTAGTCAACTTGAAGACTAAAACTCTTCCAACAGTATAGGGCTTTCAATAACCTCATGAATGACAACCTCTGCCTTCTTGCTTAGATCCTATTCTCCAAAGCCACCACTGACACCCTCTGTAACATGTCACTTCTTTCATTTTTCAGCAATGAACCTCTCTCAACACTATTATAATAAGAATAGCTATGGGAGAGTTTTCTGCTAATTCATTAATAACACATAACCCGCCAGTTCTTAAGATGATTTAAAACAGCAAATTAGAGAAACTCTCCTTCATTTGTTTTCAGCAATTATCTCAGCATCAGACTTTGGAGTTATTCTCCTGCAAACAGAGAGTTCATTTTTTCTGTTCTGTGAGGGGCAAAAAGTATAAAGACAATAAGGCTCACTTCAGCATTGCCAGAGATGCAGGGAACAAAGCCACAAAAGTCCTGCAGTCTGACTGCTTCAGTTCAATGAGAACCAGGCTCCTGAAGCCCTACGAATAGATTTCTCAGACAAGATTCAGTTTGATGGCACTTACAGTCCCCTGCCAGGGGTTTAGCGCAATTATTGGGAATAAACCAAAGACATCTCTGGGCAATTGTCAAGGTTTGCTCCTGCCTTAGCCCCAGTTACCTAGTCCCTCCTAGCCTCCCCCAGCATCTGAGCCTCTCTGGCCATGGGTCTGTGCACGTCTGTCCTGTCTGCACACATACCACTCTGCTGGCTTCCCCTGCAGTCTGCCTTTCCCATCTGAGGGGAATCTCCTACCAGTGGCTTCATTAAAACATTAATATTGACTTAGCCTGATGTAATCTTGATGGCAAAACAGACCAGGTTTTACAGCAAAGCATGAGAAGATAAACATATAAGAGAATCAGTATAAAAATGGTGCTTTTCATTCCCATTTATAAAGTCTGCAAAATCAACATATCAAATGCTTAGCACAGCATACATCTGCACACAACCAGGAGGAGGAATGCACATGACTTTTTGCAGAATCTACCTTAGAGCACTGCAACACAACTTACAAATTTTTGTAAGTTCTTTTGTTTTTTGTATGTTCTTTTGTACAAAGAGAGAGAGAGAGAGAGAATACACATGTGCACACATATATATTGTAACAACTGGTTTTTCACTGTTAAAACTATTTGCTTTGAGACTGGAACGTTCTGATCCTGGCAAAACGATGCAATTTATTAGTGGCAAGAAGTTACTCAGTGCCTTGCACTATTTTAGAGATCCAGATGAGACAACCCTTAACTCTGCTTCTCTGAATTCACACACACTTCCAAAATCAAATCCTATCATAGGAAAAAGGAAAAAAAAGAATGGAAGTACAAAGGGAAAAAATCCTTCAAAATAAACCCATAAGAAAGTATAAAAAAACCCACTACAGAGTTTTCTATTTGTTCTTCATAAAGGGACCAGGAACAAGAAAATACAAGTACCTGATCAACTCATTATTCTAATAAACATTTCTTTAAAAAACAGATTGCCAGATGTCAAAAACAGAAAGTAGAGCTTACCAAAAATCTCAATGTTTTCTCCATCTGTAGGTCTTCTAATAAGCAATTTAACCTAACTCTACCTGTATTTCACACATAGTTATTTCCCTCTGCCAGACACCCCACTTCAGCATTAACGCTATGCCCACCATTAAGAGTGCAGAGGTATCCTCAGAGGCCTCTTGTCCAGGATACCACTGTGTCTGAAATCCATGCTAAATCACTGGCAGAACACACACTGTATCAACAGAAAGAGAACATCACAATGGCTACCAGAGATTTGCAAAAGTAAACATGGGAAGCTTTTCCCAGTCTTCAGTTCACTTCAATGTCAATTCTCTTTCTTTGTACCTACAAACAGAAGTAGTTTTGTGTTGTTAAGCAAATGTTCAGAGGAAGCATTTTATATATTTTGTGTATATATATATATATATACACACACATACACACACACACAGATGAACTTATATATGAAGACTGTATGATACAGTGGTCATAGAATTAGGTAAAGCTAGAAGACCCAGCTTCCATTTTGAGTAACATCACTTACATACACTGAAATGTAAGTTCTTTCCTCCCTCAGTTCCTGCATCGGGAGGATGGGGTCAGGCTCTTCTCAGTGAAGCCCAGTGACAGGACAAGAGGCAATGGCTGTAAGCTGAAGCATAGGAGATTCCGTGTGAATATACGTAGAAATTTTTTCACAGTGAGGGTGACAGAGCACTGGAACAGACTGCCCAGAGAGGTTGTGGAGTCTCCTTCTATGGAGGTATTTAAAACTCATCTGGACGTGTTCTGTGTGACCTGGTCTAGGGAATCCTGCAGTGGCAGGGGGTTTTGACTAGATGATCTTTCAAGGTCCCTTCCAACTCCTAGTATTCTGTGATTCTGTGATCCCCAAAGTGGAACTCCCCATACCTACCTGCTTTGAAAATAAGGCTTGCAAACTGTTAAGAAAGACCAGATGGGATCTGATGCTCCAACTGTACCAACCAAGCCTTCTAGTGGAGTTCCCAGGCACCAGAAGGCAGTTTTGTTCTCACAGTTTATGACTGGTTTGTGCAGCGAAATAGATTGTGTTAAATAAAAGCTGTTTGAGCCGTAACAGCTAGATATATACACAGGCTTGTAAACATTAATAGAGGAGTAAATAAAGCTCCATCCCTAAATTCTGAAAGTTTGTAGCACAGGTTTAGCCTAAAAACTGTGAAAACATTTTGACTTCTTAGAAACAAACAAACAAACAAACAAAAAAAGAGACCTTAATATTTAACATTTATTAGAGAACAGAATAATGTCATACTGAGTCTCTCCGCCCTTACGCACATATTCAACACAGAGATGCAGGCATAACACCTACAGAGACAGGACACCTTTCCACATGAACCTTTCCCACAATTATTAAAAAGTTTAGCTTAGTCACACAGCTGTTTCCAAAATTGCCATTTCTATGTGGATTTTAGAATCCAGTATAGATGGTTTTTGTTTTGAAGCCGGAGTAGACTACATAATCCTATAACTGCATGTAGTGAAGCTTTTGAGTTCATAATTGCATCAATGTTACATGCAAACTGTACTTAACCAAATTTGCTAGTAATCGTGTTTGATAACTGTTTATGAAGGGATAGAAACAAAAGTGAACCTAGAGAGAAGGAAAAATTAGAGTAGGAGGAGGAAGTCACAGATTTAGAAAAAAAAAAAACAGCCCAAAGTTTGGGAGGATGGGGGAAAGAGAGGATTACTGTCTGCTTAAGACATCTTCTGTACTGAAAGGAGAATGCAATCAAAAATCTGCCACTTATCCAAGAAATTAGCCTAACTTTCAAAGGCATTCTTTAGCAGATGTGTGCCATGGAGTAATCAGTGTACCCATCACATGAAAAGCCATTTATCACAGGAAGCAGAATCAGACTAAATCAACTGACTCCCCCTCACAGAAATTTAATTAAAATCAGCTAATGTATTATTTCAGACAATAGTATTTTCAACCTGAAGCATCATCATGTATGAAATGTTGAGATTAACCGGAAGACGACTAGAATTCAGGGCTCTTTACGTCAACTTTTTTCCCAGTTCACGCCAGAAGGTTTGGGAGTAAGCTGACACACTCCCTAGAAGAGACAAGGAGTATGCTTTATGCCACCTTCAGTATCAGCCTCCCACTTCATGGCTCCTGTGTGAAGACAAAAATTCATTACACACTGTAAAAACTTCGCTTCTCAGCAACCAGGGAGGATGAGGGGTGTACTCTCAGAACTGCAATCAGCTTTGGCACATCACACCCCTTTTTGCTCCTCACATCTCCCCAGGGAAGGTCACCGGCTGAGGGCTCAGTGAGCCTCACATTCACATACACATCCCAGAGGAAAATCGAACAGCAACAGGGAAAGGGACTGAAATGTAGCCACAGGCTCCGTAAGTGTGAACCATATCCTGCCCATCAACCATAAATTCTTCACTCCAGCTTTGCTGGACTGCAACCACCACCAAAGCTTTCCAGCACATACCATTTACTCCAATAAGATTACTAGCTCAAACACAAGATCACATGTATGCGGGAAAACATTACTATCACCCAGTATTAAAACAGGAAAGGTTTCTGCCCCATCCTCTCAAGCACTTTAAGCCCACACAGGAGTGTCCAGGAGGTGGCTATAGCCTTCTACTACTTTCTTCCCTTTCATTATCCACCTCTGGCGTCCAGCCAGCAGCGCAGTTTGCCTTTAGCTCCCTAAAACAGATCTGAGGACTAAGAAGCCACAGACTAGCTATGCAAAAGCACCCAACCATTACATGCAGAGAGGAAAACCAAAAGCAGAACAAAAATACCAGGGGCATGCTTTTGATCGTAGTATCTCATTCCATAGCTCATTGTCATCAGCCTAATTGTTAAAATAAATTTATGGGAAATGCCTTTCTCTCCCATTCCCAATTGCAGCACTGATTCACCCAGGTAATGTAACCTCTCCCTTTGTTTTAATCAGCTGTAACAGGAGGATGAAGATCTATACTGCTTGAGGTCTAAAGAAGCCTCTTTAAAAGCTTGAAGATGATTGGAAGAATAGGAAAGCAACAGAGAAAACACATGCATAAACATAAAAAAAGCATAAACACATGGTAGTGAATCAGCTGCTACATAACATTTCTCTTCAAGAACAAACCCAATTAAGATTTGAAAGTCAGCTTTCTAAGAGGCAGCAAAAGAAGAGGACAGACCCTACCACATCATATTACGATGCTGGGATGGTCTGAAAAATAAGTTCACTAAACATTGAATTTACATCCTGAGGAAAACGTTGTTCCAAAAATGTAAAGTTTTATAACTAATGTACATTTATAAAAGTGTTCAAATCTTCCAGATTCATTAATGTTTTAACTCTAGCTTATTACACATGCATTTTTAGCCATTCCTACTAATTCTTTGTGATTATTTGCTCAAGTGTTCAGCAAACACAGGCACTGAACATGGGAACGCCTCTCCTGCATGCCAGATATGCCCTAAAAATCCTAAATAGTTTAGCACAGACAAGAAAATACATAATAATATGTAATATGAGCTTTTGAACATTTGAGCTGGTTTGGAAACAAACACCTCTTTTTCCAGATGGTTTCTGTTCTTTCCATTTCCATGGACAATGCCCTGCCTTCCCAGCTTTTAGCTTCTCTAGTTATAGAACAAATACCAGTTATTCTCTGCTCCAGAAGTGTGCACACACCCCCTTTTACTTAGCAATACATTTTAATGGATGAATGTCTTTTAGCAATACATTTTAATGGATTAATGTCTTATCTATGCCACAGTGTCATTTTGGCACATCTGAAAAAAATGAAAGATCAGACCCATGGTCTTAGCAGTTACTATATGTATAGCTTTTTCACGACTCTCACAAAAACACAGATGAAATGCAGCTGTAATCAGTAATTCTTTGCATTGCTGCTATTTTCTTGTGATTTACAATGCTGATCATTCAACCACTGGCCACAGAACATCTAGAATCTGAAATAAAGTATGGAATAGCTCAATTTACCTTAAACTCCATTAAATCTATTACACTAAACAAGACTAAAGGCAACGGAAAGCCTGTATAAATGTACATAACAGTATTTAACTTTATTGTCAATTCTGACATTAATTAATTCCAAAATTCACTAAATCTGTAGTGTGCCCCTGTAACCAACTCGACCCTGCAAGTGCAATGACACAGTTCTCACTCAAAAGCCTTGCTCCAGAACATTTTTCTTACTTATATGCATATTGCACCAGGACTCCTCATCTTTCAAGTACACACACTGCAGCCTGACTTCTTGACAAAAGTGTGTTTTCCAGCTATACTGGCTGATTATACATTTTTAACAATTCAGCCTCCAGCCTCAGACAGAAATTTCATTAGCTCAAGCGTTTTCTTGCACTGGCCTCTACAAACGTGTGTCCAAAGTATCTTCCAGTATGACACTCCAACCCCTGTCCCCTAACCTAGCCTTCTCTCCTAACAGAGAAACAGCAATTGGTCTGGACAAGAGCCCATCTCATTTGCTAGCACCAAGCCCCATGTCAGAAAAAAAAGAAAAATATTTTTTTTTTCTTTTTGCTGTTCACTCCCTTAATAGTTTACATTAATTGCCAGGGTCCACCTTTCAAGTAAGCAGCTCTGGTGTTTAACATCATACACAATTAGCTGGCCCTGGTACTGTTTATCTCGGACGCAGGCACGGAAATTTCCAAGCACACAGTGTCTGCCATGTCCATTAGAAGAAAGAACAAGGACATTAGCCTTTGTGACATATGGTATTCAGATACACCCCACTGACACAGAACATAAACGGCCTTGGGGCACTGATGGTGAACACGTAATTCTTGAAGCCATCATGGTCCAACTGCCCACCAATTTATCACTGTATTACAAAAGCCATGTGTATTCATTCCCTTCTGCTAACTATCAATTCAGAGGGGGCCGATGTGTCACTACAAAAAAGAGACAGTCAATAAAACTGTCAGTGCGCTCCAAAGGTTTTTCCATTCTGAGCGCTTTGTTGCATGCTGAATTTTTCTCATTAGGTGGAAATCACCAGAAGAAATTCTGCATGCCCACCCCTCTCTCTCCACATGCAAAGGCACACCTGGGAGCAAACACTGAAAGAACTTTATTGGAAGCAATGAAAAAGTGAGAGTCAAACGAAATTCTCACCTCTCCTTTTGCTTTCATGCTTTGTGCGCCCCCTCAAAGTTCTTGTACTACTGCAAATGAAAATAGATGCAAATGCAAGCAGAGGAACTAGTAAATAATTGACTGTCTGATTACTGTTGTCTGCTCCTATGCAAAGCTCATTTGATAATTATGAGGAACTGCAAATAAGCTATGTAGCTCTATGAATGAATTTTAAACCGATACACTAAGGGGGAAAAAAATACACGATCACATTTTCTACACCACTGTCCCTTTTGACAGTCTCTCTTATTTTGAGCTTGCTATATCTATTGCTACACTTATTTAATAGAGATAACCAAGTCAGAGATGGATGTTTTGGCTGTCGCATTTAAAAAAAACCCACAAAAATCTCACAGTAATATTCTAGCATGGCTCATAAAATATAGGTCTTGTATTTCTTGTTTATCTTACTCTTACCAATTTCCTTTCAGCTACATACAAATAGAAGTAGTGTTGTTGATACAGGAAAATGGTGTTATGTCCAGCTGTAAATTACTTAAAAGATGCATTTAACATTGCCCCTAAACCGAAACAATCTCCCTTGTTACTCACAACACCACAGTGGAAAAGAGAAATCGGAGAACGAAAAGATTTGAAGGTGAAAGCTGAATATGTTACGCTGACTAAAGCATACAAATATTCTCTCTCTCTGTCGAGATGCAGAGACGTACTGGAAGGCCCTCTGCATCTGCTTTCCTAAGCATCTTTCACTGAGGTCAACAGAAATTAAACGTGGAGGCTAAGAGAGGCCCCTCATGCAGGTGACCACTTGCAATGCCACGAGAAGGTACATCTGTACCTCTAGATCCGCTGGCCTGAGCCTTCTAACGTCATCAAATCTATGCAAAGCAATTGAAAAATTATTCCAAGAGCTACTTTTTGAATATAGTTGAGTATTTTTAATACTACTTTCTAAGGAGAAAAGAGAACTACATTAATACAAGTATAGAATAAAAACCCAGTATTTTTAAGATCCTCTTAGGCCAATAACAAGCTGACACAGTATGCGAAAACCAAACACATTTCAACTAAAACATCTTCTCTCTCATGGTCAATGTTTATGCAAGATGTAATACATTAATAATTCAAGTAGTTATGATTCCTGACCACTTCTACCTTTCCTTTCCTTTCTAGCCACCTCTCAAAAAAAAAAAAAAAATCTTGCACAGGCAGGTAATAATTCACAAATGATTCAAGCCTGGTGAGAGGTTAGGAGGCCAAAATTCTAAGTTTTAAGTGTTCAAACACTGGTTACTTCCATGATAATATTTTAGCATTTTACATTAGGTGAAGAGAATCAAGCAGAACCTTGAGTTCTTGCCCATGAGTTTATCTAAAAGGAAAAAAAAAACCAAAACAAAACAAAAAACCCAGAAGGTTAAATACCAAACATTGAAAGTAATGGAAAAAACAAGTTTAAGTAAAGTTCACATAAAAAGAGAGGAAAAAAAAAGCAAAGTTATTTTGAAAACATACACAGATTTAGATTTAGACAGGGATATTTAGCATTCAAATCCTCCCTGCTTCTATCAGACTGAATCTGAAAAGATGCCGAGTATTTAAAAGCCTGAATTTGGAAAAATACTATGCTCAAGATACAAGCACACAAGTAATCATTAGAGCTGGCTAATGCAACTGCTTGAATTTCCACATAGAATATATTGCAGCCATGACTAAGACCAATTGCTTTTGCTACAGGATGCAAAGACTGTCCCAAATACCCACTACAGCTAACAATGGCATACCCAGCCATGCCCTTGGTGATGAAAATCTACAAACACAACAGAGGTAACATCACTTATAGTATGTAAAACATACATTATGCTCAGTTATCACACATAAACCTGAACAAGAAAGTACCCAATACCCATATAAAGTATATATAAATTGATTTGGTTATTTCCAGTACTTCACTGCTAACTCTTCTCCACTCAGCACCTCAGCCTACAACTGGACTGAACAGAAACACTAACATTTTTCAATCACTAAAGACATGACTTCACTCTCCTCTTCCCCAGATTTCTTTCTAAGGAGGCGGATCTGCAAAGCAGTCTTCTTTCCTTTCCCATGACCTCTTCTTTGGTAGTAAATGTATAAACCTGAAAGGGATTCTTACAGCATCCCATAAAGAATGGGCTCTGGGCATCAGTGCTATTTTCCAGATGTGAGATTACACAGGCGCAAACACAGAGAACTGGGATGTCTTAAGACAAGTGTTCTCATAGGCTTACAAGAAAGCTGAAATAAGACTAAGAAAATACCTGCCAGCTAACTGGGACATTGCAACGGCATCTTCTATAGCATTTTCTTTTCAACTGTTGTCACCTCTACTACAGGGTGACATCTTATAAGCAGCTTATGTTGCTTAGCAGTGTTCAACGCAGTTGTCCAACTACCATGTCATAAAGCTATACCTGACCACAACTCTACTGCCAAGAGGTAACACTGATGATAATCATCCTTAAATTCAACAGTCTAATGAATGCAAATTTCAGTGATGCTGAAAGCCAGAAGACGACTCTTCCTCTTCTTTGGAAGTTACATGAACAATTTTATCATGGTTTCTATTTACAGGCACTGCTCAGAGAGGGAAACCTGTCAGAGGAGGAGGAAGCAGTGGGGGAGAGGAGGTAAGAGGCTTCTCCCTTCAGTAGGCCAACGGAACTTATTTAAAATGCCATAAAATCAATACAGATTTCATTATACATTTAAAACTCACAATGTCCCAGAAAATAAAAACATATTTGTACATTTGTTTAGAGGAAGTAAGACCTCACCTCCTCCAGTAAGTGACCCAAAGGACCAGATATTAGTGGTTAGAATTAGAGTCTGCATAGAGAGCAAACATTTTCACAATCGTTAGACAAACCCAGATTTGTTCAATGCTTTACTCATGCATCAGAAAAGGTTTTGGAGCAGCATCTTAAAGTTCTTTAGAAGACAAGGTTTTATCTTAAAAAAAACAGGTAAATCACTTACAAACTCAAAATATAATCGTGAAGATTTGTGGAATGAGGATATCCACTTTAAACATTGTTGCAAGACTGAGTAAAAGAGTATGTATTCTTTTAATATTAACAAAATAGAGAGAGCTTTACATAAACCTGAATACAAAGAGGGAGGACTAGAAATGACTTTGGCTAGACAACTTATGTGGTGGATAGGTGGTCTGTAGGTCCCATGGAAACATCGGACTTACAGACCAACTATCCACAACAATTCCCCTTTTTTGTTTTTCTACGACGAAGGCGGTGTTTATCATCTTCTGCAGTGCCCTTTGCAGACAGGATAACAAACACGGCACAAAGAGTAGAATAATAACAATTAGAATTAACAATCCAGTTTTAACCAAACTCTTGATCCATCCTGACAATCCTAGACTTCCTAACCAATTCTGAATTCCAAACAAGCCTCCAGCATATTCCTTAATTTTCTGTGTTGACTCCATTAGATCTTTAATTTTCTTATGAATTGACTGTGAGGTGTCATTCAAATCTATACAGCACATTCCATCAAAATCTTCACAACCATGACCATGGGCCAAAAGCAAAAAATCAATAGCCGCTCTATTTTGCAAAGAAGCGTGTCTCACACTATCTACTTCTGTAGCTAAAGCACTCAAAATATCTGAAGTTTGGTTAATTCTCTTAACTACGTAGCATGTCAATCCATTTAAAGACGCAAGAGCTTTTGCGGCAGCGTACCATGGTAAGAGCAAAGCAGAAGCAGTTCTTTGACCAGTGTTCCATAGAGTAACTGTCATCACACTGTGAATTTAAAGCTGTTAAGCTACGCTTATGTTTTTTATATTGGTGAAGGTGAGTATGGCTTATGAGTATTGTTTTTTCACTGGGGGTTAACATTCAGGTTGAAGTCCGACGTTCCCATGGGACCTACAGACCAACTATCCACCACAAACTTACAAAGGCACTTAGGTTTCCTGAGATTTAGTATACCTGATTTTCGCCCTTAAACATTTCTCAAGGCCTTGAATGAATTTAATCCATTCATTTTACTGACCATGACTGCATAGTTTTACCAAGTTTTATTGATTTTCCATAAAGCAGCTTCGCATAGGAGAAATGTGCCACAGCTCAGCCCTGGCAGCTCAACCAGGTGCTGATTCATATGGTGCCTGCACAGCTAGAAAACATGGCTCTGCACTTCAGTGGTGCTTCAGACACACTAGAAATAGTTTTAAAAAAATAATAAGCACAGAGATCTCCCACAAGACAAGGTGCAGATCCTGATAGCGGTCTATTATTTGTGCAGCCCTAGAGTATCACAGAGATGAAGCTGAAAAATAAACATGGACAGCACTACCACAGAAAAGTGGGACTGTGAATGACACAGTGACAACTCTGTTTCCATGAAAACAGGGAAAGCACGTGAGTCCTTTCAGAACTCCACATTCAGTTGCATTTAACAACGCTGACTGCAAAAAATACAACTGCAGACAGCTTGTCTACTGATAAATTGGTACCAATTTTTTGGAAAATCCAACAAATATTGGCAAGGTCTTTTCATGCTACATAATATATCTGTGGCAGAGATTAATCCAGTTCAAGGGTGATTATAAGCATGAAGTAATAATGAAGGACAGTCAGCATCAGACTAGGTAGAGAGTCTTTAACACTCAATTATCATAACTATAAACAGCAGGAAAAAGTCTTAAAATTTATTGAAATCAGGCCAGCAGTGTATGCATCTCATCTAGGTATTTTCTTCTATGAAACTCCCTAGCATAACAGTCAACTTTAAGGAATAACTAACATATTTTAATACTGGTTTTGAAGTTCATATTAAAGTATTTTACAGCAGGAACTGTAAGGCTTGATATTGATTTACCATAATGAGGTTAATGAGTATTCATTACTTATATTAATATGAAGACAGCAGAAGTGACGGGAAACAAATATTAGAAAATATCATTAATACTCAGACACCAGATTTTGAAGCTCCACCTCCTCACAAGGGAGGGAGTCCTAAAAATGTCTCAACTTCACTTGCCATTGTGGTTACAACTGGATCAAGTAGAAGGGAATATTCCTTTATCACCCTAAACTACATCTGAGTATAAACATGACACTAAAAGACAAGATTTGTGAGAATATGCTCCTATTTCAACATATTAAGCCAAGCCACCACCAATCAAAATGAGGAACGGCAAAATTTAAAGTGTTTTGAAATCGCATTTAAAAGAAGGGATCCCACGCAAAGAAGGGATCCCACGCAAAGAAGGGATCCCACGCAAAGAAGGGATCCCACGCAAAGAAGGGATCCCACGCAAAGAAGGGATCCCGCAGCTTTAAACTTCTTATGCTTTAGTACTGAATAATAGCTACAAGTGTGGGTAGGTCATTTGTGGGCTACCCAATAACATTCAGATCACTGAAAAGCTCAGGAGTACTTTTATAGAACTTGTCCAAATGGTACCATCATAAAGCATTCCTATTGCCCTAACTTCCAGTCATAAATCCAGTTTCCAGCAAAGAACTTTTTATTACCAAGAAAATCGTTAGTAACAAACATATAAACATATTCCTAAACTATTCCCTTACTTTAAGTCAAGCACTGTAAAGTAGTTAGATTGATGGCAATTATTCAATTCTAAGAATCTGTTTTCACCTTGGCTGAAAAAATAAAGCTGAAGCTTAAAAAAAAAAACCCAAAACCAAAACAAAACAAAACACACTTAAATCCATGTTTATTGCAGGGCTGGGATTTATTTTCTATTATAGCATGTGTGTTTTGCTGATGCAAGCAACACTGGAAGAAAAAGCCTTGACTCAATTCTGTAGTTGACTCAGGCAACTGTAGTACAGGCTGGGTTAGTATTACCAGCTTTAATGCAGCCTAACACGTTTCATAATACAGCTTATTTTAAGTTGTGCTTGCAACATTAGATTCTTCGTATATGTAATATATGTATATTAGATTCTATGTATATGGGTGGCTGACTGCTCACTGTGCAGGATGTTAAAGACA
The DNA here is from genome assembly GCA_013399015.1 of Galbula dea. Taxonomy (NCBI): domain Eukaryota; kingdom Metazoa; phylum Chordata; class Aves; order Piciformes; family Galbulidae; genus Galbula; species Galbula dea. Next base: position 101,440 of record VWZX01008080.1, read on the forward strand.
TTATTATAGCCATGTGAAAAACTTTAAGTCATTTCAGATCATGAAATTAAGAGTTTTGAGGGACCTATGGCATCAGAGATATGTCATTTACTGTCCCTCTCACAAGCTCCCCCAAATCAGCCAAGTTATAAGATAATGAGTATACAGTACTTCAAAATTACTAGAGAGATCCATTCAACACTGCCGCTAAGATCTCTCTCACACCTGACTTGCTGCAGACCGTGGAATTAAAGCTTTGGTGGGCAAGTCAGTCTTGGAATATGCATTAAAATATTCCTCTCGATCCTGAGCACTTAACACAGTCAGTTATGGAAAGCACATAAAGGTACAAGTATTGTCTTTATCTGATAGAAAATGGTTGTGAAAGCTTAAAGAGAAAGACACCAAAACAAAGACAGCAGAATCACTGTGAGGCAGAAGTGGCATGGATACTGGCATTATGGGATACGATCAAGCAGTAGGAACAGGTCCAAGAACACAGAGGATAAGAAACAGAAGAAATAAGGAGGGAACACAGATGTGGTAGGGAACTGTGGCATCATTTAGGAATACCACCATGGCCGGAGACAGAAAACCAGATTTCTGTTCCCAGAAGTCCTCCCCTTTTTGGTCAGAGTGAGGAGGCAGAAATGAAAGGCAGTGGAGCCTAGCAAGGAAGTAGGGATGGACATGGTTCATGTGAGACATGAGAGCAGAGGAGATTCTTAGTAGAGCCTTAGAAGCCTCAGTCCTGCAACTCTTCCCACAAAGGTCCCTGCTGCCAGGGCTGGGGCCCATAAAAAGCTTCAAGCAGCAGAAAAGACTTTGTTAGTTAACCTGGCAGAAGTCTGCATTCACAGTTTAGGCACCTTCAATGTCTGAACGAAGCTCTGGCCTCATTTTAGTTCCGTATCAAACCTGCAAAATTTATCTTTAATGAAACACCTATGAAGTTCAGTTTAGGCAACATAAACAAATCCACGAACTTGAGATGGCCAAACAAATCAATTTAGAAGTTAGCAGAGAAAGCAATAAATAGGTTGTGATTCAAGATATTAGGGCGTTTGAACTCTCTCCTCTGCTTGCTGCGTGATCTCAGACAAACAATGCCACTTGTGCTCTCAGTGCCTCTGTTTCCTTATTATTTCCTCCTGTAGAGGATATTTTGAGAGCTATGCATCAAACGAATGCACAAAGATACTGAATAGCATCTCATCATTCAGGCTGATATTGAGCCGCATGTGAAAAAGGGATTAACATTAGAGAGTGAGAGAATCAAGGCTCTTAAGGTTGAAGTCACTAGGTAAAAATCAATTGTGTACAATGAGGCTGACTGTAATGTATTTGATAGTATACAGACTCCAACTACTGTACATGTCAGAATTCTTTTGAGTGACAGAAAATTTACAGCCTTACATATTTTCCTTTGGATAGCTGATCATTTCTTCTGACATCCACACAGCTTTATTTCCCTTTTTCACTGAAGAGGTGACACCTGCAATTCTTCTGTCATTTATAATATTCAGATTCTGCTTTTGAACTTTCCTTTGCCCCAGTTTCTTGTCATCACTGCTTAGTTATCAGCATGGGGAAGTAAGCAAGTAGCTTTCTTTCTTCCCTCAGGCAACACCATTGCTGCACTTTGATTTGCGTCACAGGAAAAAAAAGTAGAACAGCTGCAGACCTTAATTGAAGAAACCACATATGCGAAGCTGCAGCTCTGTTTCACTGTTGCTCTTTCAGCTAGAAAAATTAACGGCCCAATCTTGCTTGCCCAAAAACATGGGTCAAACACTAGAACAGGATACAGTTTTCAGAGACAGTGAAATACAGTAAAAAGTTAAAAATATCAATAGTTTAAAATAGAATAAAGACAAGGTTAAGAAACATGGACTCTTACACCAGGTTGATCATCTGAGTGCTTCCCGCAAGTGTGTTAAGGCAGCAAAATCATCATTACTTCTTCCTGTTCTCCAGCTCACTCAGAGAGGATGAATGGGCACAGGCACTTTGTTCTCTTTGCTAAAGTAGGTTACTGCAGGAGGAAGCATCGAGTGCCTTGGTTGCTGATTAGGTGCAGGTAGCACATTTACATTAATAAATACAAGATCAAAGAATTGCATTTGCAGCGAGAAGACCAGCAGGTTTGGTAATATATCTCAAGTTCTTGGGGACAGCTTTAACCAGATTCGAGCTATAGCTTTCACACACACTATCCTTCTTTACACATCCACAGGTGCATTCCCACAACAAAACCAAGACTGGTTTCTATTGCATGGGTACAGGACTGAAGAGCTTGTCTTTTTGGGAATCCCCAAACAGTGAAAGCTGCCACAGCCCCAGCCAAGAAAACAATGACTATGGCCAGACCAACACTATTTACAGTACACAAGTTTATTTTACAACACACAAGTTTATTACCCTAAGCTTCAGGGTATAATACTTTTTTCCTAATGAAACATTTTCTTTCAGATATATATCCCCACTGGTCTTCAATGGCTGTATTTGAACTTTTCATTAAGACAGTGATCTGTTTATACACTGCACAAGTAATCACATGGTCCCTCATTTATTTTTTTTTGCTTCTAAAGAAAAGAAAAAATCTGAAATAGATAATGCACTAATACATTAATACTGGAGGAAAAGAGGGGGGTGTTTTCTCTTTACACAATACTGGATGCTCATTTGAACAAACCTAAAAACATGTTTAAAAACGTTTTTCCATACAGAAGCAAAAATGAAGTCTAGAAAGCACCCAACACACTAAGAAAGAGAGGACTATCAGTCAGAATCCTAAGCAACATACTGATTTATTACACTAGGAAGAAAGCTTACACTACCTCAAGCCCTCAGCAAATGTCTTGAAAAACTGTGCTGAAGAGTAAGTTACACCTACACTAGACATGTGCTGGTGACGCAACAGCTGGATAAATCCACACCTCCATCCATCCCCCAACAGCTGACTCAAGAACAGTGAGGAGCATGATACATTCTTCATTATACCGTAATCACATGCATGTTACTGATGTTTATACAGACCTGCTTTCATGAGGTAAACAGCCTAAAATAAAAATGTCCTAACTTGAGTACCCTGCTCTAGTTGTATTTACAGTGCTGCGGAAGAACACAGTTTGAATTACTAACACAGACTATTCACCACCAAATTCCCAGGAAAATGCAAGCTTTAAAAGGTTTTGCTTTGTTCAGCTTCTTGAGAAAAAGGTAAATCTTTTCTAGACGACTTCGCACTCTTGTTTAAAAATGTTTTGATGCTGCTGAAATTTTACAAAACCCACACTTACTACCTTTAAAAAATAAACAAATCACACTTGAAGCACTGTTTCATTGGTTCAAAGAACATCCAACAATACAAAAACAAGTCACTAAGGTATGTTTTTGCTGGAATTTCCGTAATTATTTTCTCTGCATTACTTGTTTGTACTGGGTGAATATACTGCACGTTCTCAATTTTCTGTCTTGTTTTAAGCAAGTCCATCCCTTTTTTGGGGACAGCTCAATTCTGCTATTAGTGCATGATGGTCCGCCAGAAATACATTTTTTTTCCATATTCAAGGGCATTGTTTAAACACAGTAAATACCTTTGGCTTAAAGCATATCTGTCCATTTTTATGAGTACTCATTTTTGTGCTCACAATCAAGATATTTGCTTTAAAAGGGGTTACTATGACTTGCACCCACAAATATGCTTTGTTCCTGAATCTCCTTCCAGAAAACAAGAAGCAAAAGCCCAACAGCACATAGGGAAAAACAGTGGCAGAAAACCTCTATATCAGAGCTACTGTCACACATTGGCTGCCAGGTCTGGAATGTAATTTTGGGCTCAGAGTTGCTGACTTAATCTCATCGAGTTTGTCACAGGAAATTCCTACACACATAGAGCATAACAATGCTTTTACCTACAGTGAGATGTACTGAAAAGCAAGATGGTTGTGGTTAATTTTCTCCTTCCGGTAAATATGCATATAGGCTGCCTTTTGTTTTTGACTCAGATGATATTTTAAGTATTTTTACATATTTTTAGGCACTGGCTAGACCAAGCATTCTCCCTTTCCTGAAATAGTAGCTAGATTTTATGGTCTCTGAAGCATCCATACTTTCCCTGTCTACCTTTCAAATGTAACTCAGTTCTGCTGATCTGCTCATCAGAGCTCTTCCCCACACCTTCAAGGACAGTTGCAATTCTACACAGCCCATCTCAACCTTTGACTACCGAAGTAATATTTCAGTGAGTAATATCACCTAGACACTCCACCTACTGGCCTTATCTGGACAGAGAAAACAATATGATGGTACCTCTACTCATCACAGACTTATGAACAAGAGAGATGGTCCAAGACCAATTGGAACACATGCAGAAAAATGGGCCGGTTCTCAACCACAACTAGCAAGAAGAACTATGTTAACAGGACAGGTTAATTTCTCCATGGGTAGTGAAAAATCTTACACCAAGGATGAACCTAACTATGAGGAATGCTGGCTGAATTCCATGTCTATCTTTCAGATGAGTACCTAATGTACCTTGATTTCATTCAAGTTTAACAAAAGCATCACAGAAGAACAAGGTGTGCATGCTGGAAAGGCACCAAATGGTGACATGTTTGTACTGCTGTTTGTCTAGAACAATACAGCATTTATCAAAAGTTAAACATTTACTCAAAACAAGGCTTCTGAACTCTTTCTGTTACAGTGCAAATTGCACACACAATGGAAGAGGAAAAACAATCCTGCTAACTTGACCCAACTCTTGTCTTTGTTTTGTTTTGGATATTTTTGGGGGTTTGCTTTTGGTTTGTGGTTTGTTGTTTTTTGAGAATGGGGAGAGAGGGATAGGACTATTCCTTGTTTGTCTTCCAGAAGACAATAAACTACACCATCTCTTCCTCTTCCATTTCACCTTGATCTAACTTAGTTAAGGAGAAATAAAATAATAAAGATGGTGATAGAACAATGAAAGCAATTGACTTAGGTTTTGTTAACCCTGTGGCCTTGTTCCAGTTTCAGCTTTTGTGTCTAGCTGCCTAAACAGAAAGGAGGAGTCAAAAAACTACACAGTCAAAACAGTTCTTTGTACAGCATGTAACAGTACAGCTTCAGCCAAATTATCCTGCTTCTGGATGGCAAGGAATTTGCCCTAGGGCAGCACACTGTGACTTGGGCATCAACAGTTTAAGGTCCTGGGATAAAGAAAAAATTCTATTTCTCAGTTTAGAAGGGCAACAGCCTGTCTCATGGGGTGTCATCAGGCAGCCCTGCCACATAAAAACTTACCAGCTTTTTTCTATCATGCAAACTCTTAAGATTGTATCACTCAGTTGAGTGATGCTTATTTTCAAGACTGCCATAGCAAGCACTCAAAGAATTTAGTCTTAGCTTTACTTGAGCTACTTCTTGAGACACATATGCTCCCAGCCTCCAGAGACAAGAGGTTGGCCTGAAGTCTCTGGAAAAAAAAAATAGGCTGTAACTTGCATATACCTTCTTAGCACCACTACTCCAATGTTTATATATTTATATACAAAACCAATATATATGGACAAGTAATCTTACACTTGTCTTTTCTCACTTTTCCAGTGAGAAAAATGAAATGAAAGCCTACCCACCCTCCAAATGGTACAACATCACAGAGGAACAACCATGAGACCGAGCCTACAGTTGAAGAATTTTTCCAGATGTACTGGCTATCCTGCTCTACTGCCAATGGTGTGTTTTTCCTTTTGAATTGACATCTGATGAAGACTAGAACAAACTAGTCCATCCACAGAACTCAAACGGCACAGAAATGCATTTAAACAGGCGCCACTGAGGCATTTACATAATTACCTAATGTGCAAGGTCACAATGTGCTGTACTAAATCTTGCACGTATTGTAAACAGGCAATTTCTGCAGGACAAAAGCATGGGCAACATTGTTTTGCTCACCTATTACAGTGGCCTCATCAAGAGCTTCACTACAAGAGCAGAATACATGATTAGAGAGGACAACAATATAAATTTCATCTTCCTCTAGTGTAACTGGAAGCATGGTGGTGGCCCTGCATTTCATTACATTCAACAGATCTGTGATTGTTTTGGGCAAAACTTCTGTCACAATTAGCTGCTTTTGGAAAATGTTAAAACTTTTATCCCCCTGCCATCCTCTGCAGTACACTTCAGGAAGCGAGGCTTTTGCTGCCCTTCAGCAAGCCATTCCTCCTCACAGGACACCGGCTCTCCATGCCTCAACCCTTCTCACAGCAAGCACCGTGGTTTCATTTACACAGGGCTCATGTTTCTGCCATCTGCCCACCATATTGGTGGTAAGGTTTGAAAAAGCACAGAACAAAGCAGAGCTTGTCTCTCTCTCCACCAACCAATATGAAGCCCATACTGGCACCCAGCAGGCAGTCTCTACATCAACAACTAGTCAGTAGTCTGTGAAGGCTAAAACCAGCAAAAGATCTTCTTGTTTCCAAGAAAGAATTTAAACAGAGACTATATCAAGAGCTGAAAAAGGGCCTATTGAAAAAGAAATTAAAAAAAAAAAAAAGAGACCTCATCAATTATATGTGTGATAAAACTAAGGCTGCACAAAATTCCAGCTGACATGCAGGAACCAAAGATTTATTAGTCTCCCTTCTGCAAAGCTTCTTGACTTACAACTACTCTAGAAGCCTCTCCTAATTCCAAGTATTGACTGACTGTGCTGGCACCATCCCTTAAGTAGATGATAAATTTACTGGTGTACATATTTCTGAGTTGCTTGCTGCACATATTACTACAGCCAGTCCCTACATTCAGATAGCAATTCCCAGACCCTGACCATGTTGCTGTGGCTGCTGGAGCAGCAGGGCTACTCAGCCTGCCCTCGAGAGAGCGTGGACCCATACAGTCTGTGAGTCCAGGTTTGCACTGCTTTAATAAGTGGAGTCTCCTTCTATGGAGATATTCAAAACCCATCTGGATGCTCTTCTGTGTGACCTGGTCTAGGGAATTCTGCTGTGGCAGGGGAGTTGGACTAGATGATCTTTCGAGGTCCCTTCCAACTCCTAATATTCTGTGATTCTGTGAAGTGTGCTGTCTGATCGACTGTTTTCTCTTGACTGGTCCAGCTGCATCATAGACCTGCTAATGGTGTCACAGTGGAAGTTTTGTTAACAGTTGTACTTTCCTGTTACAGCTGTCGGAAAGAAAAGACAGCTACTAGGAAGAATCCATAATTAAAAAGTAAACATGTTTTTGTGAACTGAGTTAACATATGCAAAAACTACATAATAAGAGGATGCAAATCTTCCACACAGTCAAAAGCTTTTCCAGCAATGGAAGTTCTTTACTGGGAGCTCACGGGAGGCATGCAAACAATTATTATCTCCCATTCAGTTTGAGACTGTGCAAGCAGCTAGGACTGAAGATAACAATTTCAGTCACTTCACACGAGAAGTAGATATTGCAGTGATAATAGGTGATATCTACGGCATTGGTGTAAACTAACAATGTTTTAAGAGACTAAAAGCAAATTTCCAAAACTAGACCGTATGTCAACAACAACAAAAAAATACCCCAGTGTGCTCTGTCACTTCTCTCAGCTTGGCCTCTACCTTCTTTTTCCAGTGAGGTGGGCCATAAAACAGTAAAAAATTCCAAAATTGGATCACACACAATGGAGCATTTCTGAATAGGAGCTAACAATCTGGAGATGAACCTCAGCTGGATATTCAGTAATCAGCTGCTGACATAAAAATCTTGTATGACACAAACCAACTGGAATACATGTATTGACCCTGCCATCTGAAGGAGATTCACGGTCTGCTGCATTTCACAGCTCCTTTATCAGCTATCAAAGGAGGTGTGACTGCAGACTAGAAAGAGTTACTTGTTAGAGAAAAAAAAGGCAAATATGAAGCATTAAAAGAATCAATAAATTGGAGAAGTGAAACAAATCTTGTAATTTTCAGATTAAAATATATTAACATGGTCTGAAAATTAAAAACATCCCAGATTAAAACTCAGTCAGCCACACCATTAGTACATTCCTCCCAGATCAAGTTGTCTGAGGAATTTATACATTTGGCATCATATAAAATGTGCTATTCCTGGCAGAACTTTGAAACAGGGGAAGTGAAAGGGCCAGCAAGACAGGCAGAGCAACAGGGTGAGCCTCAAAGGAGTTGAGGGAAGGAGATGCAGGGCTGCCTTGCCAGATTTTAATCACAGGCTGGCTGTTGTCTTTACCCACTAAGTAAAAGTACATTATGCTTAAAAGGAGTAGTCATCTCCAAAAATCAGCCCCTTTTCTGCTCACCTGCTCTTTTCTCCTACATAAATAGCTATATCAGCTTTCAGTCATTTTTAAGATGTTCATTAAGGACCCCATACAGGTGCTAATAAACTACCTGCACCACACAGCCCTCTACTACATCTTGGCTGCAGTTGCCATTTCAGCCATCTGCTATTGGTCTGAGTAGACAGTTGGTTATGATTTCTGATCACTGCTATGGGCTACATGCTCGTGGCAATTATGTCCCCAAACCAGGGCATCAGAGGGTTAACAAGATGTGCTAATCAGCCTGCCCTTTGATTAACCTACAGCTCTAATACATGTTGCAATTTGTAGGAAACCCTCAGCAAGTTTAGTCATGTAAAATTTCCCAGTGACAACATACAGACCTTTTCTTGTTCATTTAATTAAAAGTACAAAAGCCATGAGTAGGCAGAGATATCCCTTTTATGAGGTTTAACATGGAACAATTCTGAATTACAAAATATTAACTCTTTTCCTGTTTCCATGCTATGGCTGATGATCCTCCTCAGAAGGATGGAAAGACCTGGGAGGTGTCTGTCACACACACCAGCAAAAAGGTAGAGGGCAAAGAGAAACTGAAAGACATGAAAAAAAAAAATAGAAACTCCCAAATGACCAGGAGGGATTAGACAGAAGGACTCTTGCAAATCAACATATTTTCCCACAGCAACAGCATTTACATAAGAAACACAAAGCATTTCTTGGTGGGGCATGAATTTTTTTGATGTTCTGAGCATTCATGGCAAGCATATTGCTCCTTCCAATTTTTAGGAAGGACTCCCACATCTTACAAAACAAGGCAACTCACATCAAGAATACAAAAGGCATCCTCTACTGAACTCCTGGATGAAAGGAAAAGAAAGACTACGAAGTTACCAGCATCTTTTCACATAAGCTACATGGCAGGGCTGCCATGTATCAACTACATTACAACTTCAATAACTCAGTTCATTGGCATAGATCAACCTGCATCAACCCAAGTACTTCATGAGTTACTTTTAGACATTGATCTGTGACTCTATGACAGAAGGTCATTATATCTGTCACTCATTAAGGACTAGAGAAGTGAAACTTTGACTGCATAGCAATCATTCACTCCAGCAAAACGAGGCAGAACGAAGCTTGGGAATGCGTTTCTTCTGCTTCAAGTTGCCCAAAATGGTCTAAAGACTATTTCTTACTGAAGTGTGTTATGTCTGAGTTGCTTCTAGTGGTTAGGATTCGCCGCTCTCACCGCTGGGGCTCCAGCTGCACCTCACATACACCAAAAAGACAAACAGAGACAAACAAAACAATATACCTGCCTCAGAAGAAAGGGGAACTGGCATCACTGCAACAAGCAACTACTCTCCAGTTTCCTTCTGCATCTCAATCACATTAGGGCCTGTCATACCTGGCAACAAGCTTGACTTCCTGAAGATATAACAGATGTAGAATGAAAAAGATCCTTTAAGTTTAGACACTAGGGAATCTATGCACTCTTCTATTCCTAAATGCAAGGAAAGCCAATAAATGCAGTATGATGAATCAGAGATGCAACACTGATGTAAAAGCAAGGACACTAGGGAAAAAAGGAAGGGAATGATAACAACCAAAGAATTTCTCCAAACTTCACACATCCTAATGTTGCCCACGTCCTTTGCACTCCCTTCACTGAATTTTTGTCCACCTGAATAAACACATGTAACAGGAACTCAGTTCATGACTCTGCTCTCATTATCCTATCTTGCATTTAATTGAAATATGTAATCCCATGGAAGTCTAGACCTTAACCCATTTGGGTGGGGTGACTAGTGTTACAAGCTTCATAGTTTTCCTAAAGCTCCAGCTGCTGGAACTGTAAGACTCTGTGAGAATTATAGGGTCTCAGTTGCAAGACTTATTTTTAAAAAACATTGTAAGCTCTCATGCTTTTGGAATAAATAAATAAATAAATACATTTTAAAAGCTTGAAAACATGACTTGCAAGTTCCTTAAAGGCTCAGAAACCAGAAGAGGTGAAAAATAAAACCTTTCCATTTTTAAAAAAAGTTCATGATTCATTTCATCTAGTTTCCTAACTGCTAACTCCTTGGTGGTTTTTATTCTGCAATATTTTCTCTCCAATAGCTTTTTTTTTTTTTTCAGAATTGAACTATTCCTGATGAAAATGATTGATCATAGAGCCCATTCTGTCTGCAACTTCACTGAAGACATTCATCCATTTGATGAATCTATTTCTTTTCCATGCATTTGAGGAGATGGCAAACTATATCACGGGTTAGTTTAGACCACAGTGCAAAACATTTACATAGCCTCAGAATAAAGGAACCAGGCCACAGTTCATCTTCAGGTTTCTATCTATCACCGTATCAACATTAACAATAAACAAATGCCTGAGCAGGCTCAGAATTAAGCTACTTCACTCTACATGGGCACGTCTGTGGGAATTCACTAGAATGCCTTATAAGCAACACTGACACCATTCAAGAAAAAAACCCCAACACCTTGCAGTAACAATTGCTTTGTTACTTTTTAATAGTGATTTCACATTATTTTCTGACTATGCTTTAAGTCTTATCACCTGGTTCATGGAGCTTATTTCATTTTGAAAATGCCCTTTAGAACTAGAACAGTGACTTAGTGATGCAACGTGTTTTATGTGGTAGCACTAGATGACAATAAAGGCATTGCAATGTGCAGCATTCTAGCAAGATAGCCAGATGTATCCCCTCCACCAGAACAGTAAAATAACTTGTTGGAACTCATTTTCCTCCTCATTGTTACAAGTTTAGATATACTTTGTCCAGCTCTAATGTGTTTGTATTTTCATTGACAAAAAGAAAACAGCATTTTTTTTCTAAATAGCTTCTATCTTCATGAATCTCAAGTTACAGCACTGAAGCCCAGTAAGTAACACAGGATCACTGGTAATAAAGATGAAAGAGAGAGACAGAACGAAGTGCAAAAGAGTGTATGTGTGTAGATGTATTATATTAAGCTATGCGTAACTACAGCTTGGCCAAACTAATTTTCCACTTAAACTCCCATTACTGAAACACAGATTATATGCAGTTAATTAAAAAATAACTTCTAATGATGCTTACTAAGTAAAGCATATTACAGCTATATAATGATAATGGCAACATTTATCAAAATTCACTCAGACCACTGCACTAACTAAATAGGTTAACGATTGGTGAAGAGAACAGAGGGGTACGCTGCCATCTCACCACTGTGCTGCAATAGCAGGAAGTCTGACTGGCTGAAGTGGATCTACTCAGTTCATAGAGCTGTTTCAAAAAAAGTTGCAGCCATTTTCATATGTGCTGCTACGTTTCCTCTCCTTTCTCTGTGGCATCAAATGCTACTGACCACAGCTGGAAAGGTGATACAGAATTGGATGGAGCCCTGGCTTCTAACAGTACAAACCCTCTTATGAGAAGTTATTAAAAGATATCTTATTCACAAGAACACTTACTGACTCCCACAGAAAACTGTCAACATAGATCTTAGCCTAAACGCTAAAGCCACTGAATGCTAAAGCCTGCCAGGCAGGGGGGGTTGGAACTAGATGATCTTTAAAGTCCTCTGACAATTCAATGATTAAGCCCAGTCTTTTTTAAATAGACTGCAATACAACAGTATAATGCAAGAACCAGTACAGAAAAAAATAAGCACCTACTGTTGAAGCAATTTTTATTTTTTTTTTTCAGTGTGTCTAACAATCAGTTGCTTTAATCTTCAGGGCAGTGACCTCTCACATGGAGAGGAAAAAAAAGAAGAAAATTAATTCATTTGGCATTCTCTGGTATCAGAACATTTACCAAACACCTCTTACGTAGAGCTGGTCATACGAATTCATTTTATCACATCCAAGCCCTGCACACTGCCCCAGTAGATATTCCAACTACAAATGAGTCATGAAACCCCTGAACATGGGTTCCCATGCACAGGGAAGACTGAATTCTCCACCAAAGGATTCTTTCTGAGGCAGGGCTGGGAGTGGGGTTGGTGGGGAGGGAAAAATATGGTGGTGGCGGGGGGCTGGAAAAAGAAATAGAATAGATGAATAAACATGCACAGCTGTTCTACAGGATTTATAAAGTCTCTAGATACATAGTTAGGGCCATTTCCCCAAGGAAGGGAATACACTGTATTGCACAATATGGGAATATGCACTCACAGGGAATATGCATTGAGTTATTAGCAGTGAGGGAGGGAAAAAGAAAAATGAAATAAACCAGTAATCTGCAACAAGCAAACAAAAAACCTGATTCTGTCAGAGAGCTTGCAAGGAGATAATTACACTGGACAGGATTCTCAGTATGTCAACATTCAAATCACCATGTCAGACATCTACCTCTGCAAAACAAATTTTACCCCTCTGAAGCAGTTATGTGGATTAGAGAACAGACTATTATAAACTGCAGACACCGAGTAAATTACTGCCCTGTCTCGGTTCTAAACCAGAGAGCAAGCTGTTCTGCTTTACTCTGGAATTCTCATCCATGTTCAGTATCTCCACTGATTTTGTGTATTTGTAATTTGTTGACCTATTCATTCCTGCACAGAGATGCAACAACATGAAGTTAAATAACAATTATTACTTAGAAGATAACATTAGAAGATGGTCAAAAGCAGGAAATGGATGAGACAGATATATATGAGAGAGATATATAAAAAGCTGTGGGTGGGGGAGGGGCAAACGGTGAGGTGGCCCTAGATGAGGTCAGCCACATTCAGAGGCATCTCCTCGATGGAGGTGTTGTAGAAGGTCTTGATGCCCCTCAGGGTTCTCCTTTCCTCTCTCACCATGTTGATAGCAACTCCCTCCCCAAGAGCATACCGATAGAACACAGCCGTTATATGGCCATAGGGTTGTTCAGTTTAAACTACATTAAGTCAGAAAGCACAATTTTCCATCGAACTCAGAGCAATCCACAGGCAGTGCAGCTGTCTGTTTTCTCAGGGCAACAATAAACAATTACAACAGCAGCTAACTAAGTGGGAAGTAATCTTTTTTCAACAAGCATGGCAGCACAAGATACTGGCATCCCTTTGCCACCTCTTAAGATGGGTACATACAAACATGTAACAAGGCACAACTTTTTAAGACACAAGACTATCTTCTGCAGTGCAGTACAGAGCTAGTTCAAATACCTAAAACAGTAGAGCCAAAGAGTAAGCCAGGGTTCATTTGCTTCGTCAGAGAAAAGAAAATCAGCATAGATTTACCCACACCTACCCATATCTCAGTTTGTATATGTATTTCTGGCACTATATAAGTACCATAGACAACTATCTTACTTCTATGCTTAGTTCCTTCCGATTTATTCACCCAGTAACCTCATCTGTTGCAAGACCAGGTTTCTGCCTAACATTTACAGCTGATTCCAGTGTGACAACTCCATTCTGAAAACGAAAAATCCCCGCTTTCCAGTTGAAACCAAACCATTAGTCAGAGCAATCTCCTAGCGGTAAAAAAAACACTGGTTGAGTCTTTACTCCACCCAATTCAAAGGTCAGAGAGTAGTTTTCCATCCTACATTACTCTGTACTACGTCAACCAGGAAGCTGAACCAAGTCTTCCACATCTCAAGCCAGTTCCTTAACTGACTAACATTCATCTGCAGACTCACGTGCACACACTTTCTCTCTGAATTTCTTCAGAACTCTCTCTTCCAAACATATTTCCCCAAACAAATATTTTCAGAACTGCTGAGTCCTGCAAAAGATTCCGTCTCCAAAAAGAACAAAACGTTTCAACAAAATTTCAAATCCAAGTTCTCTGAGTAATATATCTTCAGCAATTGCCAAGATAACAAAACTGAAGTACACTGAGAGAGTAAAACTAATAATACAAGACCACGAGCTAATTAGGATAAGAAACAGACATCTGTGGTATTAAGATTGTGTTGCTCAATGCTTGTGAGGTTTCAGGTGCTGTTAAACAGATCTGTAGTCTTAACTGTTACACTGGCATGCATCTAGAACAAATGCTATGCACACTAAATAAAGTTGTTGTAATATTTTCAGGAGTGCAAAAATAGGCTAATAGTAATAAAAAACACCCCAAAAATGTCAGAAGAAAAAGAATTCTGTTTAGAAAACCATTTTACTCCCATTTACTGCGAGTAGGGGAAAAGAAAAGAGAAAGGAAAAAAAAAGAATCAAAAGCCACATTCCTATTCCTTTGCCTTCTTGAATGAATCCATTATAAGGCTGAAAAGGAGATTTAATTAAATCAGTTCCACTTACTAACCAAACCCTACCTGTTTCTTTGCCAGCAACACCATTCCTTCTTGTACCCAAAGGAGCGTTGGGAGGAGGGAGAAGAGCAAAACTGAATTTTAAGAGCAGGAAAGCAGAGGGTGCTTGTACTTTCTGCTACCCAATGGCGGGGGTGGGGAAGTAAGCCAAAAAGAAAACAAAACCCCTCCCCCCCAAAAAAACCCCACAAAAGCCAAAAAGCCTCCAACCCCCCCCCCCCAAAACAGTGGGAAAAGAACCAAACAGTGATATCAAAGCTTTCATTATTGCCAAGGCACCACTGCTATGACTCCTCGTAAGGATGCAGGATACCACATGCAGCACTCTTGGATACTAAAAATAAGTAAATATTCTGAAAGGGTTTCTGCTGAATTGTACTTTCACAGCAAAAGCTGGACCAGTTCCAAGAAGAATCACAAAACTGAGGCTTTCTGTACATTGCAGCCATTAAAATATGCAGTAAGTTAAATGACTGCAAGGAAACCCTGTACTGTGGTAGCCCTTGCCAAACCTCATAATCGTCTCGTTCTCCTCAACTGTTGTATGAAGGGAGAAAAATTATTACTCACTGAAAATTAAGAATCAATTTCTTTAAACAGATGAGTCAGCAGATATCAACTTCGGCACAGCTAATTCTGCAAACTGCTGACGTCACCACACACATACAGAGACCACCTAGGAATTACTGCAAGCATTCTACCATCCTGAAAAACAGGGAATAAAGTAGAATGATCTCCATGATGGTAGGTGATATTTTACTGTGATTACCCGGGGTAACAGAGTCTTTGGTTAACTCAAATATTCAGAGTACTGCAGTTCCTCAAATGTTTTCACATAGCATCAGCTGACGCCCACTTGCTTTTGACAATGTGCTTGGCCTTGCTCTGATGCCCTGAACAGACAAAAAAGGGTCCTAGCACTGTCTGGGTCTCTGCAGTAGCTGCTGAGAGCAAAGGGGAAGCCACTTCTGCAGAGGCACAAGTCACTGCAGCCCAGCACACCACTGCTACTCAGAGGAACACAGTCAGCAAAAGCCCTTACTGACTGCTCTGAGGCGGCTCATTTATTGCCAGTGATCAGCAGCTGGGGAACCTTAACTGTCAAATTATATCCTCCTCAATTTGGACTTTTGCACTGAACTAAACCAGCACTGTAGTCAACCAGCTGGATTAGGAAAAGAAGAAAAACACCATGCCCTCAATATGGTCACCACATATAACATTGAAAACATGCAACCGTGTTACTCCTCACACTGCAAATGAAAAATGCCATTATTAAAACAATTTGCTGATAAAACACGTATGGTGTAAGTTGGGTTTCATCAGAGCCACCCATGTAGGCCTGGCTGCTAGAAGCTGCCAGGCTACATGCATGAAGTGTCACATCAGACCTCAGAGCGGCCCAGAGAAGTACCAGGCTGTGACACAGCCCACCACAACCTGGCTCTGCCCCAAGCTTCACTTCTGCAAGAGGAGAAAGAAACTCAAGGTTACTACTCATCCCTGACCCTCTGTGGGCTGCCTGAGCTCCTGAGCTTCACAAAGCTCAACATTAGCTCAGTTTGATAATAAATCATGCTGCCGTCTCTGCCCTAACATTACAATGTGGGTTCACATTCTCTACTCGAAACATACCATGCCACAGCAGGATGCCAATTCTCATGAACAAAAGATCCAGCTAGTTAAACAGCAAAATAAATCTCAGCTGCTAATAGTAGAGAAGTGAATTTCCAGTCTAAATAGCTGCAACATTTCTTAGAATTTATTTTTTTTTTTAAGGTTGGAATAATTCAGACCTAGAAGAGTCACCATCCCTGGAGGTTTTTAAGAAGAGGATAGATGTGTTTCTTCAGGGGATGATTTAGGGATAAGAGTAGTGTAAGGCTATCAGTTGGACTAGATGATCTCGAGGGTCCTTTCCAACCGTAATGATTCTGTGATTCTGTGAGTTCTGTTATGCCAAGCACAGTACCTTAAATCCACAGCCACATTCAAAACAAGCATCTGGCTTACTAATAAAAGATTCTGCATTTTGCACTCTACCTAAGTATCAGTATGGAGGAAAATGTCACCATGGAAATGCTTAAAGCTTTAACAAACTCCTTTGACAGTACAAACTTAATACCACAATACAGACACAGAAAACAATGTTTGCAAATGGACAATATGGATAAATTCAGAAAAGATCTCAGCAAACCATTCTTTACTTTTTCTTTTATTTCTTTAAACAAAGAGGAGAAGTAGATGATGACGGAGCTGCTCACGATCTGTTTTGTAGATTAAGGTGACACTGACAAATGAGCATTCAATTTGTCAAAAATCCAAAGAATTAACTTTGTAAAAGGAGACAGAGATACTGAATGTATCAGCTTGCCTCTGACTTTACAATGCAAAGCCCTGTGGTTAACCATGAAAAATCAGAAAGCCCATCCGGCTTGAAAACAGATCAGTCTGCATTTTACAGTAAGCAGTAAACAGGAGAAAGGGGTTTGGATTTTTTTATTATTAAGTATAACATAATGGATAAAAAGCAATTTCTTCCCAAGGGGCATCAAAATGACTATCTGCTTTTTGATATTTGTGCATTTTACAGCAAATACACTATTAATCACTTTCCTAATAATTCAGTGCATCCCCATTAATTGTGCAGCCAGTTTATATTTGAAGTGCCTGTGCAACACATGCATTACCAGCCTGACATAAAAGCTCATCTTAGTCAAAGCACAAGTTACAGAGTTTGACTATGTAACTACATAGGCAAAAGAAATGGTCTGAAGATTCAGCATGGATGATTATACATTCTTAACAACGGTTTAAAACAATTTCAAGACCCATGTTGTTTGAGTTTAGGACACTGATCTTCATGGTTATATGGCAATCTGCAAATGGAATAAAAATTAACAAGAAGAAGAGAGTATTCAGCTATTCCAGTAGAGCTGTGTTGAAAGATCTATGCTGTATTTACCCCCACATCACATTAACCATTGCTGTCAGTTCTTTCAACTTTTCAAATAAATATATATGAGCTTTCATGAGAACTCCTGTAAACTGATGTGGTCAAAATTAAGAACACCAGTTTCAATTTTTACTAACATAGAAAACCCTCATTCCCTTTTCCAGATGCACTTTTGTATATCATCCTGCCAGGGGATGAAAAAGTGTAAGGAAATACAAAGTTAACTAACGTGATTTTGAACAGAGAGCCTCTGTTAGGACATAAAAATCAGGGAGTGTTTTTAAAATGTTGCAGACTACCAGGACAGCTGATGGGAGGAACAGCAAGATTCACATGAGGTGTCACTTCTCAGCTGTCACACAGCATACCATGGAGATAAACACTGCACATGTGAAATAATTGTCAGTTACTTCAGACTGTCAAACATTTCAATGGAACATTGTCATCTCAGTGGCAGACAAACGAAGTAAGCATATTTATGCAAGTCTACATTCATCCAAAACACACCTCATGAAATACCACGCACTTAAGAGGGAGTGGAGAGAGAACAGATAGGAAGCACCCCCTTCATTTGCCCTTACCACAATGCTGAAAGTTCATGACAAAGTCCTTAATGCCACCTTTTGTGTCCCATTTGTGCAGCGTTCCTGCATAACAGCAGTAGTGCAACATGGCTGTGTCTTAAAAAGCCTTGTTACTTCAGCTGGCAAAAACAAAATTGAACTGAAAAAAAAAAAAACCCAAAAAAACCCACAACAAAACCAAACCCCGGTGCACACAGAGCCTTAGCTCTGTAGGCAGGTAAGGCTGGGCCCATGTTCTGGTTATGGGATGGAGAAGATTCAAAGCCTGCCACAGAAACAGAGCTGGTGCCACTGTGGCATTAATCCTTTAGTTTGTAATATGAACTTCCTGAGCATTAAATGGGTCTACATCTACTCCAGGGATGCCAGCCAACTTTATCTCCCAAGGAAACAGCACAGATGTACCTGCATGCTTAAGGCTGACACAGGGACTCCTGCTAACCCTGCTGAGGACTATTATGGTGCCCTCAGGGCACCTGCCTTGATCTCCTCACCCGGGTAAGAAGTGCATGTGCTGAGGCTTTGCTAACTCAAAATTGTAGGGAAGTGAGCTTTGGGGATTCACCAGGAACCAGTGTTCTGTGACTGTGTGATGGTCCTCACAAGATGAAGAGATACCAGTTAACACCCTGACACTTAAAGAAATAAACGGCTCAAATTTCACCATGCTACGCCAGCCACTGCAACCCAGCACATGATGTTCATTCACTTCTCTCATCTATTTTAGTAGCTGCCTTACCTGTAGCATTAAGTATCCCTAAAACGGAAAATAAATATGGGCCTTACGCGTCCCTCCCAGAGGTGCAATTCCTCTCTTCAAATAGTTAAATCATGACAAACCTCATACAGATGCAGTTTCCCTTGTGTAAAAGATACTTACAAATACACTTACATTGCACAACAGCAGCTTAATAACCACCGATATTATTACATCTACATTGGTAAATGCATTACTAATAGATGAATTATTTATCTATAGAGGGAGAACTAAAGTACTAAGACAAATGCACATAGTCATTAGTTAAGTACCTTCTAGTCTACACCAGAATTTACCCACCTCCAAAAGGATAACATTTTTTTTTTGTTCTCTCCACAATCTGCTTGCAGTACATGGTACAGTCCTCAAGGCAGGGACTATAAACCAATCTAAGTAGTTCAAATCCTGACAAATGTTGTCTTGACATGAGCTGGTATCCAGAGTTTGTCTGGTTATATCACTACATTGTCAGCATCATAAATGAGTAGGTTAAGAAAGAGATGATAAACACAGTCTGCCACAGAAACCAAGGGGGCAATCTGAGGTTGAGAGCAACGAAATCAGTCAAATGAAGACTTTTGGAAGGTCTCTCCAGGTCTGGAAAAGCTAAGATATTTGCAGCATGACCACAAATGGCCAAGAGCCGCCTCCTCCCAATACTTAAGATCTAAACCACTAGCACTATTAAAAAGGAAATATTTTTGTGCACTTGAACAAGGAAAACAAAATTATTTCTTTAGAAAAAATAAGCTAGTCTCTGCTTCTGGAGGCCTGATTTTCATTAATGTAATATTTCTGTTAACAACCTTGTCTACGTAAGGCATCTGTAGAAAGTTTTTTTGTTAACTTAATAGTGAAAATCTAATACAGGTTCTATTTGAATTTTCCTATTAAACTGACGTCAATGGCAGTCTGAGAATCGGATTGTTACAACCCAGACTATGAAACAAACATTCAAGTCAGATGCTATAAATGTAGCCATTGCACGCTGCTAAGTGTGTTTTAACATTTTTAATCAGGTCTCTGGATAGAGCCAAGATACATTTGGCATAGAGATGAGGGGAAAAAAAAATAAAAATGTAGACATTTTTTACTTGGAAAGTCAATTATAATTTATTTCCAGGAAAACTGAAAAAAATTTGGAATGCACACACCAAATTGCACTCGTGCAAGCATATGTACAAATACTGGAGCATGGTCAAGTCACTAAAGCTTGATGTCTTAATCAGCACTTGCCACACAACAGACAATAGGCGAGATGTTTTCTTCCCTGTAAGGTTACCTCCCCAGGAACATGTGTAGTACAGGGAACCCAAAAATGAAGGGAAAAATGAGGAGATCCTGTGGCAGTATTGGTGCAGCAGAAGGGACTGCATAATGGTACAGAAATAAGAAGAGGAAGGAGTGAAGGAATATGTGTAGGGAGAGGAGATTTTGGTTGGAGATCAGAAGAGTTTCCCGAAAACAAGATTACAGGAAATTTGAAAATTCCACCTGGTATTTCCATCAAAGGAACAACCGAGTCCTATACCTCACAAAATCTTTATGCTCTTTGGAAGAAATTTACTCTCCTCAAAGTTTCAGATTTTTATAGAGACCAGCAGAAAACCAGATAAAGCAAACAAATCATCAAGTGGTAAGAAAGACTTGTGCTGGAAAAGAGATGGCTGGGATGGCCTTCTTTGCCTCTCCATGTCAGTCTCTGGAAATCTGCTGCTATTGGCATGGAGTCTCTGCAGCAATCCCAGCACCAAGGACGTTGCAGAGCTTCCTGCCAAAGCAGGCAAACCAGAGCGCACCAAAAAGTACAGTACTCTAGTAAGTGCTGATCGCTTCTCCTGCCAGAAGCCATGATAAGATCAAAGAGAGCTTCGAAGAGTAAACAAAAAGTCAGCATGGGTACACATGGCTGTATTATTTTCAATTGTTTACTGCTACCAAAGAGGGCCTGAAGCCTTATCAAAGTGGTTTAGACCTGTGTGAAAGAAGGATGAATCAGAATAGAAAATGCGCAGTTTTATGTTAGTTCTTCTGTAGAGGTGGATTACATGGCTGCATTTTCAATGCAAACAGAAAGGAAAAGCACTGGAGCTTTATTCTAATTATGAAATTATTTTTAATATTATCGGAATCACGGATTCTTTTATTAACTAGAAAACTTGGTGGACAAAAATGTTCTCCTCTACATACAAGATATAGCTTGGGTCTGCAGTAATAAGGTTTGCACAAGTTTTTAAATCAAAAATGAACAAACAAAATTAAACTGCTTTTAAAAAAGAAGATAAATTACAGTTCACAGAAATTAAAACTGCTTCTTATTGGATGTTATAGAAGCTGCACGTTACACATGCATGTTAGAAAACTGAATTCTGTTTTCAGAAATATTTTTCAAGACTTAGTGATACTAACCAGCTTGGGCTGGAGTTCAGATTAAGAAAAGATGCAATGTGGAAGGGAAAGTAACACTGACCCGCATTGTATGTTAGGGTAAGATCAATGAATGACAATGCCAGTGCAGGCACAGGCTGCATGTTGCAGACCTGATCTCTAGAAATTCGGCACACACTGTAACACAGCACTGAAAAATGGAGTGTTGCTAATACTGAAGTAGAGGATCACAGAATCATTATGGTTGGAAAGGACCCTCAAGATCATCTAGTCCAACCGATAGCCCTACACTACTCTTATCCCTAAATCATCCCCTGAACAAACACATCTATCCGCTTCTTAAAAACCTCCAGGGATGGGGACTACACCACCTCCCTGGGCAGCCTATTCCAATATCTCACCACTCTTTCAGTAAAGAAATTATTCCTAATATCTAATCTAAACCTATCCTGGCACAACTTAAGCCCATTCCCTCTAGTCCTGTCACTAGTCACAAGGGAGAAGAGGCCAACACCCACCTCCCTAGAATGACCTTTCAAGTAGCTGAAGAAGGTGCTGGAGACCCAAATCCATCTCTCTCCCTTATAAATGCACATCTGAAAAATGCAAAGTCCCAACATTCAGGAAGAAGTTATTTACTCTAAGCAAAAATAAAAATATTCAAGTTCCTCCCAACCAATAACCTGCTGAGATGCTTTAAGCGCTGAACTCATTACCCATCACAGCACACGGGAACACAGTCTTGTTGTGATTATGCCTATGGACATCTGATTTGCGCAAAGCACCAGGTTTCCTGTGCAAGGCTGGAAAGGTCCTGAGCATGATTTATGGTATATTGTTACACCACTGTCTAGACATGATTAGCTAGCTCAGGAACTGATAACAGCAAGCCCATGACAATAGAAGCTCAACAGAGGCTAACATATCCTGCCAACACGTGGAGTCAGCATGCCCCTCTGAGACAAAACTTCCCTTACATACAACCTCCTTGGCAAACTGGTCTTCTACTCCCAAGCTGCTCAGGGTGAGTTAAACACAAACTGAACTTTTGGAAGCTGTGGCACAGCTTCCACAATCTTCCCTATATTGAGAAGAACTAGTGTTCTAGTGGTTAGGATTCAGCACTTTCACCACTGGAGCCTGGGTTCAATTCCCAGTCAGGAAAAAATCCTGCTCTGGCAGGAGGGTTGGACTAGATGATCTTTCGAAGTCCCTTCCAACCCCTGACATTCTGTGATTCTGTGAACTATATCAGCTATGTGGTTTTTACAGCCCTTTCATGACACTTCACTCAGCTGCAATAGGGAAGGGCTGTTCAAGTTATGGCTCCAGCTAACAAACTCAATCCAGGCTAGAGCTCACTCTGCAGTCATCTCATCAGCACACCAGGAAAACACTGGGTGCCTGCTTCAGGGTCTTGGAAAGGATTTGATGGCTTACTTTTGCCATAACAGTAAACACCACTGCCTAGCCAAGACACAGCTTACTTTGGCAGAAGATTGTAGGAGGATTAGCAACAGCACCAAGAGGACTTTCATGCTTGGAATAAGTGCAGCTACACCTGGGCTTCTGTTGACAGAATTACGCTGGTAAGAGTGGAGGAGGAGAAACAGCTTCCTGACCAACCCAAATATGCCAGCAAAATCTGTAACCATAGGGTCAGGCTTCAGAAGAAACCACACTGCAATTCCTGGCACCTGTTGTTATAGTGGAAATTTCAATCACAATAACCTGCAGTAATTAAATGGACCACAGAAGGACTTTTGCCCTCAGGGAAGGGATAAAAAGAATAATATTTCCTTCAACAAGCTGGAGTACATCCAGCACCAGCACAACTGTACAGGACTGGGTGTAGCAGTATCAGAATCTCACGCGACAGCCCCTGGCAAGGAAGCCAGATACAGAAGTGTGGGAAATATGAGTGCTTTTTATTTTCTCTTCAGTCACATAGCTGCTCCTTGATATCTGAATCTCCTAGTCCCAGGCAAAGAAACAAGTCAGCACAGCAGTCTTGGAGGTGAGCCAATGTGCATCACTGCATGGAGAGCTAGGTGTGAAGCCCAACAGCAAGCCTGAAGAGTTCCTGGAGAAGCACTCATCCATTCTTCCTTCCTGCAGCAAGCTCATTTAAAACCTCACTTCAACAGCAGGTCCTGAAGCAAGTCTGGCTAGCCAAGGACAGTCCTCATGGGAAATAAGGATGAAAACGGAAGGTCTAAATAAGGAAAATAAGCTAGGTGGGCTCCCCAGAAGGTTCCCATCAACTGTTGCAATCCACAGTTAGACACAACAAGAGTACAATAGCTAAGAACAACAAATCTCCCATTCTTTAAGATACTAATATTTAAGGCATTATTCTCTGCCATTATTATTTCTTCATTTTGCAGACAGCAAAGATACTGATAGCTAGATCTCCAGAGCATACCAAAGATGTTCTGATACGACAAAATGAGTCCTTTCAAAGCAAAGCCTCAACAGCCCAGCTGAGTGTGTGAGCAGCTGGCTCAGAAAGCTGCTGGCATGTAGTACTGGAGCTGAAGTTCAGGGCCAGGCTCAACACCCAGATGTGTGGGGAGGAGAACACAGGAATGCTGGTGCAAGCAACGAGCTGTTTCCATTTCATATACTTGCCTTCTCAAGTACAGATGGAGAAGGGAGCAATTTCATGAACAAGGCACAGACATATAAAAGCTCAGTATTTTAAAATCCATCTTCATTTTGTGAAGCTGAAAAGGGCTTCATCATTCAATCTAGCACAGCATTTGTTTTGCAGCCAGACTCACTATTTGGCATGCAAGCTCCTAAAGCTGACAAGATGCATCCTTTTCCTGTCCCATTATACCAGCTTTTATGGAAACTATTTATCTAAAAAACAAACCAGTTACCAAGTCTTCTTACAATGACATCCATCCTATTTTCTGTCATTTACTTGCAGCCTTTTTTAAAGACACATGCCATTATAAATTTGATTTACTTCTTTCTGGTTCATATAGCAAATTTTCCCCAAGTCAAATGTTAGCCACACATACATTCACTACAACTTAATGCTTAGTAACATAAAATATTAAACTCTACAATATTTTTATGAGTCAATTTGTCTACGCTCCTGACTTCTAAATATCATCAAACTCCTTCCTGTGATCAGTTGGCAGTAACATTACTATGGCTAACTCTGGCCACACTCATGTATTAAGCAGATCTACTTCTACCTGAATTTCTTACCTAATGCATTTGCAAGTTTTTAAGGAAAAAAAAAAAATCTGCATTTGTAAGATTATTTTATTGTCAGCAATGGTTCTTTCTTCTGGACAATAAAATTGTAATTACTTAAAGTCTTGACCTATGTTAGGCTGATTCTTAAAAAAAAACCTAAATAAATATCAAGCCACAGTTACATTTCACAGATGAAATCTGAAATAGAGGATTACAAAAGGATTCACATTCAGAGTTATACACAGACTTCCTGATTGGCCAAAACATGCATGAACAAATTATAGCTCTCTACTAAAAACAAAACAAAACCAAACCAAACAACAAACCCCAAACATGAGCCTGCTACAGAGCCAGCACCCCCAGCACTGCCACCATGGGCTCACAAAGACATCCTACAATTCCCTACGCAGAAATTCCTTAATATACATAAAGGAATTAAAGAACTAGCCTTAACATGTAGTTAGCAAAAGAGGGATGCCCTACAGCCCAGCAAGCAACAAAGTGTAGCTGCTCATATTTCATAGGAGACACAAAACAGAGCAGCTACGCACTGGGGAACACACTTTAAGCACAGATAAGTATCTTGCCCTGCATTGTTTGTGTGTGTGAGCTCACATGCACAGAGACCACTAGCCACCCTGAACTAACATCCAGTTTCTCTCTAACAGGTGAGAAGAGAATGTTTTTACACCAATAAGAACTACAAAAGCTAATGAAATCTTGCACTTACATTAGCGTGCATAAAATTAATGTCATCAGACACATAAGACACTGAAAAATAAAGCAGTCTGTATTAGCAGAAGCATAGCCAGAAACCTGCATGTTTCATTTGCTATTGGCGAAATAAACACCTGAAGAAAAGTACAAAGATCATAGAATCATAGAATTACCAGGGTTGGAAGGGACCTCAGAGGTCATCTAGTCCAACCCCCTACAGTGAGTAGGCAATCTCCAACTAAACCAGGTTGCCAAGCACCCTGTCCAGCCTCACCTTGAACACCTCCAGGGACAGGGCCTCAACCACTTGCCTGGGCAACCTGTTCCAATGTTCCACCACCCTCATGGTAAGGAACTTTTTCCTAATATCCAATCTAAACCTGCTCTTCCCTAATTTAAACCCATTACCCCTTGTCCTATCACTACAGGCCTTTGTAAACAGGCCCTCCCCAGCCTTTCTATATGACCCCTTCAGGTACTGGAAGGTGACTATTAGGTCCCCCCGAAGCCTTCTCTTCTCGAGACTTCTCAAAATCAGGGTTTACAGAGCCATAGTGCTGTCTACTCTCTTATACGGATCTGAATCATGGGGTCATTTACTGCCACCACCTGTGTCTCCTAGAACGCTTCCATCAACGCTGTCTCCGCACAATCCTCAACATCCACTGGTCAGATTACGTGACAAATACATCTGTTCTAGAACAAGCAACAGTCACAAGTATTGAGGCCATGTTACTGAGAACACAGTTGCGATGGGCAGAGCACGTCTCAAGGATGAAGGAGCACCGCCTCCCTAAGATCTTGCTTTATGGTGAATTTGCCACCGGCTGCCGCAAGAGAGGAGCCCCAAAGAGAAGATACAAGGACTCCCTGAAACAACATCTCAGCCTTGGCCATATTGATCATCATAACATGTCTACTCCGGCCTCCAATCGGGAGGCCCGGAGACACACCATCTATAACGCTGTGAATGCTTTTGAGGAAGCACACAGGATCACCCTCGAGGAGAAAAGACAACGCATAAAGAATCGTGCCTTGCTGAACACACCATCTAAGGAGTCTTTCTGCTGTGCCTTTTGCAACCGCTCATGCCTATCTCGTATTGGCCTTTTTAGCCACCAACACGCTTGCAACAAACGTGGGTAGAGCCCTTCCCAAATCTTCGTTCGCGAAGCCTAGCCATGATGATACTTTATCTACCACAATGATTTCAATACCTCATCGGCTTTTTGTATCTCAAGTACACAAGTCAGATTTTACAGGTTAAACAGTAAACAAAGAAGGGTAAGAAGTGAAAGATCTTTCTTTACAACTTCACGTTTTGCAAACACTATTTATTTCTAAAACAGCTATTCACATTTGGTCAGCTACTGTATGTGTGTGGGGAAACTGTTCTGAAAACAGTAATTTGGCAAAGGCAGTAAAAATGCACAGCCAGAACATTTGCTGAATAAAAATATGCATAAGCTCCACGAGGGGAGTTAACACAAAGCCAGGAGGGGCAATGTGCTAAATAGTAGTAGCAGCAGCAGCATAAAACCGAAGCAAGCAATCCAAGAAATCAATAGCACATTCTCTCTCCTCTCTAGGAGCTTGCAGTACACCTTTCCTCTGTAGAGGAGAGGAGAAAAAGATGTCAAATCTCTAAGGAGTAAAAAGCTGTTCTGTTGCTTTCTCTTGTTCTTCCTATTTGTCAAAAGCATCAAAGTAGGTCCAACAGCCAGACAGACCAGTACCTTTCACAACACAAAGCTCAGATATATATGAACAATAGGATTTAGTCTATCTGCAATGTGCTAAGCAAGAACTGAAATACAGAACAGAGGTAAGGACCTTCAATACCATTGATAATCAAGGATTGACTTGACTCTGCCCTAGAGTCTCTCCTGCATGTGGGACAACCTGTAGCAGCACGAGGGGCGGGGAACAAAAAGATAGAGAGAAGCATCTATGAGGCAACCAAGCAAAGCAAGTTGGCTCCAAAGGACTTTTGCCACTCCTTCCTTAGGAAAAAGTGCTAGCAGGCTCAGTCTGTGAGCTTACAAATGTCACAGCTACCAGTGGTATGTGGATATACAACCTGGGATCTCTGCAAACCTCCTCCTGTGCTAGTGCATATTTTCTTCTTCCTGCTTACAGACTTCTGGGTAGTTCCTGAAAATACCCAGCTATTCTTCTAAGTTCACTTGCAAATACCTCTATGCTTGCCATCTTTGCTTCAGAAGTGTAACAGCAATAAGTACAAGTGTCATTCTCAGTTAAAATGCCAATTGCAACATACAAGTCAAAGTTCCAGGAGTGACCTTAGTTCCTATGGCCTCAGGACAGACTTAGTGGCACATAAAAGACTTCCCTGCCTACCACCTCCAGCAGAAAAGAAGCAAGCAAGTTTCCATTTGGAAAGAGCACATCACTTTGCCAACAGCAATACTAAGCTCCAGAAACCCAAGCCATCTTTACCAAAGGGTACATTAAAAGCAACCTGAAAAAACTATTAATGAGCATAAGTCCCACTGAACTACAACTAAACACACCTAACTGCAAATGCATGCTTAACAGGGACATAAACACAATTTACTTTTACAGTACATCTGTCTCTCTAGCTGCTAGGCTTGCATAATTAACACATGAAGAGAGGGTAGATTCTCTTGACATATACAGGACTTGATTCCCCCAGCTGCCAGTATTGCAGGTCTGTGTATCTCTAGGTGGAGACTGGAGGCAATAATCATGTTAAAAAGTTTGACTTTGACCCATTGTATCACTGTTTGTTTACACTATGAAAAAAGAAGAAATCAGATTAGGATACCATCTCTTAAGTACATATATATATGCTGTCAGCTACAAGGTGATCTTGATCTGTTTGGGGCCTCTAAATATCACTGTGGAACCAGGAACAATTAAGAGGGACATTTGATTCCTGATCTGAGTAGAGTTTCTTCACCAGTGAAGAAAGTAGTAATTAAAATCAAATATAAAGAACTTAATTACAGTCATACACTTCAAAACCAAAATGAACTCACAAATCCTCCTTCCATCCAAGTACTTTTACATACTATCCTCTCACCACAACACAGCTTGCGTAAAGGATCCAATCTCAGTCTGTTCTGCCTCTCAAAGTCTTTGATGAGTTGCCACCATAAAAAGAATTAATGTTTTAACTTTCAGTCAAACTCTAGCAAAGAGGAAAAGACAGCACACAACTATCAAAGTAATCAAGTTTGAAAGAGTTTTATGTTTGGATGCACAACGTAATTGTACATGTAAAAGTACACAATGTATGTCCACACATAGCTTATACATGTATATCTAAAACAAGAAGTATTTCCAGTTTCATGTGTCCTACACACTGCCTAAATGCACCAAACCTTTCTCCACAAAGAAAAAACAAATGAGAACAGGAAGTCCAGTAAATATAAAATCCAGCAAACATTTAGAAGGAGAAAAAATGTTAAAGAAATAGGCCACCAGAAACCAGTAAGCAGGGTAGCATACACACTTGTGCTTTCTGCATAAAACCATATTAATCCTGCATATGGCTTTTGCAAAGGCCAAAATCAGTTTGCAGTCGGGTACCACTTTTGCATAGATGTTTAAGATGTCACATAAGGGAGTTACACACAGAAACCTCATGAGGAAAAACAAAATTGCAGGCTACAGGATTATTTTGATGTCAACATATGCATAGCTTCCAGAAAGCTGTAGACAGGAAAAGCAAAAACAATCATGCACTCATGATTCCTTCAACCAATCTTGTTGCAGTCAAACATGCAATAAATAAAAAAAAAAAACCAACCCACACACAAAAAAAACCCTTACCAGAAGATTCAAAAGGTTTCACATATGTATTTAATTCAGAAGTTTTTTTCATTGTGAATCATTAAGCATACACATTCTGTTTCTGTTAACATTGATTGTACTTCATTATACTCAATGCTATGGAAACACCATAAACCAGGACATCTTCATTTTGATTAGCAGACCATCACAATTTAAGCTTTTCTTATTACTGACAAAGTTTCTTAAGATAAAAAGATCTTAAAGCCAGTTAATGCCAGTTTTAATGGAAAAAGTAACTTTTTGCAGCTGTGAAGCAACCCTAAATTTCTAGAGGCCTAAGCTCCCAGTCAGATTTGACTCGAGCATTTTCAGGATTAAAAAAAATGATTTGAGCTCAGAGTGTACTGTCAGACCACAATAAAAGGAAAATGAATACAATATGCTGGAAATAAAACACTAGTCACATTAAAAAAACACTTTCTGACAGCGTTAATTATGACACTGTGCCTCCCACTCTTATCACGCACAGCCCTTTCACAGCAGCTTTACAGACCTCCACCCTCAGCCATCCCAGGCATGAAACAGCACAACAACAGCAAGCCTTCTGGAGGATAGAAAAAGAGAGTTCTTGCTAGTCCAAGTTCACAGAAAGTGATTGCTTTCACAAGTGGTTTTTCATCTGCTTTTCAGTTCCCTTTGTTTCACAGAAACTTCTGCATCTGTTTTTCGTGGAAAAAGGTGAAGGTGAGCAGGAAGGAACGGACAAACACTAGCAAACCAAGGAACCATCACTGTTTTCATGGTTAGAAAAAAAGAGCATAATTTAACATATTTCCACTGAAAATTTTTTTCCAACTAGGGGAAGAAAAAAAAAAGTCTTTTAAAATAATTTTTGGGACACTGTATCAGCCACTCAAGGCTTCATCATGCCCCCTGCCAGAGCATCCTTAGGCTGGTGACCTGAACAGCTAAGTCATCTTTTCTTTTGTGCTGCAAACCCACAAATGAGAAACTGGTACCAAGTCATATTATGACAATCTCCTGGACAGAGTTCAAAAGCAACCAGTATCAGCCTAATCCACAGACCACCAGCCTGGGGATGTAACCATGGGGTCTGAGTGCCAGTAGGAGTCAGGCTGCCCAGTGAGCAGAGTTACACAGGGCTCTGTAATCCCCACTGGGAAGTGGCAGCAACTAAGACGGACAAAGAGATGGAAAAGCCACTGTGACAAATAAAAAGGTGTTACTGCACACTGGGATGCTGGAGGGGGCTAGGAATGAGGTTACAGTTAAAGTCCCCTTTAACTAGAGCTTTCCAGCAATATCACCCTTCACAACCCTCTGCCTTTAGCAAGATTCTGCTCCTCTTTAGAGAGATTGGATTTACTGCTTTCCATGCACACATGGATTGGTTTGCACAAGAGAAAACACAGAATATAAGCAAACAGCACAATATACAGCTGTAAAGCAAAGCTGCTCTGCAGGAAGCAAAAGTAAAGACCTCCCTGGCAAGGAGCTAAACGTGAACAACTGGGTCCCTGTTTTTTGCCCTAATTCAGGCAGCGGTACAACCAGCATTTACTGATATGGCAGCAAGACCAAGAGAAACATCAATAGCCACATGGTTAAAGAGAGAATAACAGACTTACTGCCCTCATGTAGAGGGCAATGTGTATGGCTGCTCCTTACCTCAAAGCAATTCAAGAAACAACATGTGTCCTATACATATGTATTTTTACATAGGAGAAACAAACTACATGGAAATGCAAAGCTGCAGGATACTGTACCCAGTAAAAGGTGGGTGGTGACTGCCTGTATGTTGCTGTTCTGGCACTTGGATTGGGCACACATACTATTATTTACTGTTTCTATCATTTGTCTTGGGGCTGTTAAACACCAATGGCAGCGTAACCATCTTTAAAATGTGGAGGATTTCAGTCACACATACAGCCATTACAAGAACAAGTTTTAAGACACAGAAACTCCTTTTATTTTGAAGGAAAGTCACCAGGAACCTCAGTATCACCACATAGTTTCAAAACAAGGCCCTTTAAATATTTGTTAGGTACCTGTCTCCCACCTGAGCTAAAAGCACAATTTCCCATGTCAGCAAACTCAGTTGTTCTTCACACAGGCAAGCTACTTAGATAAGCTACTTTCCTCCACCATGGTTACTCCTACATTTTAACTCTGTACAAATCATGTGCTTATAAACAATCCTTGTAATAAATCATTTGTATCAAGCAGAAAAAAAGTTTTACTAGCAGTTTCCCCAAAGCAAACATTCCAACTAAATTTCAGTTTTGATCAAAAATCTATTCAGAGTTACTTTAAGTATCACTTTTATAAACACAGAAGCAATTAAAAACATCTGGAATCTAAAATATTTATTTGTATGCAATGTTTTGAGTACAAGTTCATTAATTTAATTAAATTTACCATGTGCTTCAAAGTTAACTGAGGTGACTGAACTAGGTGTTACCTCTGAACAGCTGAGCCACAGTTAACTGCTTGTGTCCAGAGCCCTGCTTCCAGCAACACCTGGGGACCAAAGCATCCACATGCAAAGCTGCTAATGCCTTTGGAAGTAATTTGAATACCACCAGCTCTGGCACACAGTTCAGGAAACGGCAAGATAAGCTGCACTGTAACAGCCCTGAGCACAACTACTACACCACCACCTTATGCAACCACGCAAGAATTTTGTTCATGTAGGAAAATACAAGAGTGTCACCAGGATAATCCACTACCATAAAAGAAAAAAGTTATGTGCCTAACCTGATAAGATGAGACAAGCGACAGGGCACTTCAGGGTTATAAATCTAAAGCAGAAAATGAAACATTGTGTAACAGACACTTGTGCATCAGCAGTGAAATCACAGCTTGGTGCTCAGCAACTACAGCTAATAGCTGTAACTCATTTTCCAACTGGCTGGTCCTGAAGGCCAAATAAAGCCACCAACGTCAAGTAGCTCATAGGTGACCCTTAAGAATTGTTCCACATTTCCACCAAAGCATTCAGCAGCATCTCTGGAGACAGAACGAGTGTTCACTAGTTCAAGCATCCAGTACATAACTGAACATGGACTTAGTGGTCTCAGGTGAGTCTGGCCCAAGGTGGGGTTTCCAGGTCTCTCTAAGACTGTGCACCATGCAAGGCAGCACCATGTTACAAATCTCTATAGTTTGTCCTGAGCGAGCTGGCCAACTGGCTAATGTATTGCAGCATTATGCAATGATAACCCATCAGGCCCTTGAAACATGGTGGTCCGTTAAGAATGCACCATACGTAGGCTAAATTCCTTCCTCCCTTTTTATCTCACTAAAGTTCTTTAAACCAATAGCACTCTCCAAAGGTATTTTCCTATGTAATTTCCAGAATTTACAACTCCTTGAGAGAACACAGACCCACACATCAGCTATTATCATGCACACAAACCCCCAACATTCTCCCCTCTTACAGTAGGGCGGACCCAAGATCTAAACTAATAAAGCAAAAGATGGGGATAATGACACATTAATTCCATTTATAATGGAAGTCACAGATACTTCTACAGAAACTGTCAAAACCAACCAAGCAGCAGGCAAGAACTGATGTCAAATCTGAGTCTCAAACTGAAGTTTAGTCCCAAGACCATGCGGGGTGCTGAATAAAAGCACCCTACTGATGCAGTTCTCCAAAGTCTGTGCCTGCAATTCTTGACCTATTACCACATCAAGAGTAATTTTGTTTACCTTCACCCCAACTCCCACTACTACACAGGCAGATGACTGAGCCCTTGTCCCTCCTTGTCCTCCTTCCCCCTAGCCTCAGTAACCAACATGCTCCAAAAAGACTGCTTTCACAGTGCTTTTGCTAGGACTCTGCCCACATTGCCATACATGCAGCACAAGAGCCACACAAAGTGGTGTGCTGGCATATGCAGGGTCTGCTGTATCCAGGGAATAAGTGTTAGGGGGCCCAACAGCCTCATGCCCTCTTCTAGAGTGCTTTTAATTATCAGGGAAGAACTGAAATAAATGTCTTGGCTTCCTCACGAGACCAGATCACCTGTGATGCAGCAGAAAATGCCCCTTCACTACAGACTCTCACAAAAACCTCAGACTCCTTTAAATGCTGGAGCCAAAGCTACATTTCAACACTACAGAAACAGTTGTTCTTCATTATTTCCCCTCCCTCCACGATTTAGCCTTTTACAATATATTTAGAAGATAAATCAACATTTGGAAACATCATTCTCATCATTAAATGTTAAGACTATCACAGGAGAAAAACATAAAAAGCCCCAATGTGAATTCTTTTGATTAGCCCTCACCTATCACTTTCCAATCTACGTGCTCAGTGCAAACTAGAAAGAATCTCAAAGTTATGCTGCTTGCAAATGCTTTTTGCATTACCAGCCACTATTATTACCTACAGTTTCATTCAGAAATGGTATCTGAATAGTTATTCAAGGGGGAAATTATTTTTAATCAAGTCAGGTTGTGGATGATGTTAACCAGATTTGGTTTTATTTCTAATCACTCTTCAAATTATTAATATCACTCCCTGCAGAAAAACGTGTGTTTGTGGTTTGTGATACACATTGAGAGTAAAGGCTGATTAGCACAAGGTATTGAAAGTCTTTTCGTGAACAAGAAATGGGAAACTTCTCTGGGCAGAGAAAGTAAAGTAGTATTTTCTGTTTGGTTTTTTATTCTCTTTTTTCACCTAATAAGGGACTTCAGCTACATTTCCTTAATACCCATTCTTGACAGATAACTGAAGTAGGAATGTTATTAAGCAGTTAGAAAAAGCCTTTCTAACAACAAAGATAAAAATAATTGAACGTGAGAAAGGTACAGGGACTTGCAAGGTGCTAAGCGAAGTGCAACCCTCAGGCAGCTAAAGTTCAACAAAATGAACCTACAGTGTTTTACAAGCCAGATTCAACTACTTGGTCCACCAGGCACATCTGCAGATAACTTCACTTAAACCACTCACTTCAATTTCTCTGGTTATCTACAATGCCTGACCATTTTTCTCCCATACCACTGTTAGGAGTTCAGATGTTTAAGAGTTACAAAATCACACAACAGTAGGGATCATTTAGTCCAACCTCCCTGCTAAAGCAGGTTCACCCGGACCAGGTTGCACAGGAACATGTCCAGGCAGGTTCTGAATGTCTGCAGAGAAGACTCCACAACCTCTCTAGACAGCCTGTTCCAGTGCTCTGTCACCCTCAAAGTAGAGACAATTTTCCCCATGTTCAGATAATGAACTTCCTAGGTTCCAGTTTGTGCTGCTTGTCCTGCTGCTGGGCATCACTGAAAAAGACTGGCCCCATCCCCTTGACAGCCACCCTTTAGATATTGCCATGCATTTGTAAGACCCCTCTCAGTCTTATCCAGACTAAACAGATCCAGGTCTCAGGCATTCCTCCCAAGAGAAATACTCCAGTCCCCCACTCAATTTCATAGCCCTCTGCTGGACTTTCTCCAGTAGTTCTCTGCCTCTCTTGAACTGGGTAGCCCAGAACTGGCCACAGTACTCTAGATGTGGCCTCACTAGGGGAGAAAAGAGGGGAGAAGAACTTCCCTCAACCTGCTGGTCACACTCTTCTTAATGCACCTCAGGATACCATTGGCCTTCCTGGCCACAAGACCACACTGCTGGCTCATGGTTAACTTCTTGTCCACCAGGACTCCCAGATCCTTCTCCCCAGAGCTGCTTTCCAGCAGGTCAGCCCCTAACTTGTACTGGTGCAAGGGGTTATTCCTCCCCAGGTGCAGGATTCAACACTTGCCTTTCTTGAAATTCATTAGGTTCCCCTCCACCCAATTCTCTAGCCTGTCCAGGAATGGCAACACAGCCTGATGGTGTGTCAGCCACTCCTGCCAGTTTTGTATCATCAGCAAACTTGCTGACAGTACACTCTGTCCCTTCATCTACGTCACTGATATGCTGACCAAGACTGGACCCAGTACTGACCCCTGTGGAAGGCTGTTAGCTACAAGCCTACAACTAGACCCTATAATGAATTGGAAACAGTTACAATGTAGAGAAGATAAAAGTTACTACTTTCTCATCCTTTCACCACCTGTAC
This sequence comes from Galbula dea, assembly GCA_013399015.1. NCBI lineage: Eukaryota > Metazoa > Chordata > Aves > Piciformes > Galbulidae > Galbula > Galbula dea. Next base: position 136,450 of record VWZX01008080.1, read on the forward strand.
AAAAGCTGATCATCTACCCAAACACATGCAGCAGAGTCAACTTAGCCGTGATTGATCAAAACAAACTGAGGTGCACTATCTCCTCCACTGCTTAACGGACCGCATCAGACAAGTGTACCATGTTGGCCCAGCCTTATGGCCCTTGGTGAAAGCAGTTATCTATACCCTTCAGCTCCAGTACCTCTTACAGTTAAATGCCAAACCAAATCCTTTCCCCTGTCCCCAGCTGCACTTTTTAGATGTAGTTTTATAGGCCAGTTCAAAACCAAAAATCAGTTAGGAAGCACTAGACAAGAGAAAAAAAAAAAAACATCTAAAGCAAACAAAAATCCCAACATCACCAGAAAGAGAGGAGGGGAGAAACAGTAATTTATAAAGTGACCCTTGGTGAGGGGCAGGGGAAGAAGTTTGTCTGATTTTCTTTGGATATAGTTAGGCAGGAAATCGTTGAGGTGGGTTAAAATACCTTTCTTGTACATGTTTTACAAAGAATTTCCTCTGATTACTAGAATAATATTTGTTTTCATGTCAACCTTGATAAATCACAGCTGTGGTGCTTTATTTCCTCTCTCCCCTCTCCTTATTTTCATCTATTAATAGGCATGCATGTACCCACACATCAATTAAAAATATACATACATATTTATTCTATATATAAACACTTCCATTTTGCAATCAAATTCCTTACATGACATTGTCCTGAAATGTGTCATTTGGACTTGTACTACTGACTCACAGCACAACCCTGCTCTCCCCCTTGTGAGCCCAGGATCCCAAGGACATTCCAGACTACACAGAGCCCCATGCACTGAGAAGAATCAGAGGTGTTGAGGAGGTAGTTCAGTTAACAGCCCTGCAGGCACTGCAGGCTCAAAAGTGAAAGTGGCAGACCGAGATGCATAAGCCTGAGCAATATAGCCTGTTTGGTTGTGGTTTTTTCCTTCTGCTTCCCCAGTTCAGGGGAAGGAAGGTGAGACATCTGAAGAAGCTTTAGTATAATTCAGAGCTATTTGATTTTGTAACTTCAAAGTTATAGAAGCCTCTGGAAGTAGTTTTAACCAGGTATTTTAAGCCATCAGTATGGCCAGTATCACTTCCAAATTACATTCTCTAGTATTTCCACTGCCAAATTTTGGAGTCCAGCATAGGAAGGAAGGGATTTATTGTTCAAGTTTGATACACCAAAACTTTTTTTTTTAAATCATTTGACTTAGGAGAATTACGAAAATCTTAGTTCTTGTCATATCTTATCTCTCCCAGGTGTCATCTACCCACTTAAAATACAATTCTGAAATAGTTCTCAGGCCCAAACTCAAGAAACTTTCCAGACTCCAAGGAGAAACTGGATATCACACTGCACTGCCAAAGCCCCCAAGTTTCATCAACCAATGAAATTGAGAAACTGTTTCTGATTTTAAATTTTTCTTAAAGCCTCTGACAGTCACAACAGCTGCTTTATTTCTATGCTGAGCAGCATTAACAAGAGAGTTATTTGCCTTCTTTAAGAGGATTTAGCACAAAAGTAAAAGAGGACTTCTATTACAGGTCCCACTAGCCAGTTACTTATTTCTAAATAAAGCAAAGTTACCTGGGGGGCATCTGACCTATTCCTATTGACAGTCAATGCATTCAAAAGGTCTCTCCCAGGAAAGATTATTTCCTGGAGTTGATTAGGCAATTTTACAGCTGCCATGCTGAGATTTTAACAGCCTTTAAGAACCATCCAGTTAGTTCAGACTGAAATTACTTCAAAAAAGAAAAAACCACCAAACTAAAACAACACAAACTGACAACAAGCATATTAAAAACCAAGCAGACAAGAACTACTGGGCTTAGGCAGCAGGGTGTGATGTGCAGAACATGCTGTACCCTACATACACCCGTCCCCAAGCGTTTCCTCTTGCAGAAGCTCTCTCCAAAGTCCAACGCTACTAACTCATGTGAGCAAGGGTCAGGAGGTCTGGCCCTGTGGCACTCTGTCATGTTCTTCAAACTGTTATCTGGCTGCTAAGAAACCACCCTGCACGCAAAGGCTAACAACTCCTGGCCACTTCATCTCACTTACACCACACAGCATTCTCTTGGCAGCCATAAAAGCACTAAGCTAACAAGTGATCTTGACAAGTCAAATTGTAGCTTTGCCAAAATGAAGAGCAACTAGAAGCCTACCTAGGACTCAAACACTTTTACAATAGGGAAGAAAATGAATTAAAAAATGCCAAACCTGCCACCAATCACAATTTGGTAGTGCAAACCAAATAGCATAGCAACTCCTGGATCAGCGAAGGGCGACAGCAGAAGTGACATAAGAAATCCGATCTGTTCTACAATGATCCTGTCAAAGGGCAAGCACCTAGACTGCAAGCTCCTGGCTCCAAAGTAACATTGACATTGCACATTGGGCACCAACAGGAGCATAAGCGAGGCTTACTGGTTGGGCTCTGCATCCCGACATTGGGAAGAACTGGCACTGCATGAGGATGCTGGCCAGCTGCTTAGGGAGGCAGCCTGCAAGCAGATGTAGGCAGCAGAGGTATGGGTTGCACGGAGAAACACTGGCAGCAACAGTTACACTTGCCTGGGAAAAAGTAGATATCTAGATACACTTGGAAAAATATTTAAAAGGCTATTCTAAAAGAACTTGTCGTGTACACACACGACATTTCCACAGATAGCCTGTTGTGATGTTTTATTACCATTATTGTTAGGAAAATTTTCCCTAAGATCCAACCAAGCCTTCTTTTCCTACAAAATAAACAGGATGAGAAGAAATCAGCCACCAGTGACACAGAGCAGACTATTCTTTTCTGGTATCTTCTGACATATCACAAAAGATATGTGTTTTGTTCATAGCCATTTCCACCCTCCAGTCCTCTCAAAGAATGCTGTTTGTATATATAAAGCAGGGAGGAGCTGTAAAGAACAAGAAGAATTCAGAGGGTACTCTGAACTTTCAGGCTTCCTCCAGTGGAGGCAGGATGCCATGTATTTGGCTTCCATAGCAAAAAAGGGCGATTGAGAACCATGCTTCCCTTCAGACCAAATTTTATTCAAATACCTCTGCACACTTAGCACCAGTTGAAGCTAGCTGGTCTCATGTAGGTCACACAGCTGAAGCAAGGAAGTTAGATGTGACAGAAGAAGAACACAGCACTACTTCATCTCACTCAATATAGCATTTCATTTGCCCCAGGTATGGCCAACAAGGTATAGTCCAAATAACAGGAAGATCTCTCAGGATTTCCTTCACTCTCAGTTTCCTGGAAACATACAAAGATATACTACAACCTTTTAACGCAGAAGACTGCAGCTCATAGAATCTCCTCTTCAGAAACAGAGCTAACAATTTCAGTCCCCACCTTCTAATGACATCTCTGGCCCAGCAAGAATTTAACACCATCTTCTGCAGCTTTTCCACAACAACATTTAACATGAAAGCTAACATAGGATTAATCTGTCAACATATTCCTTGTGGTGAGATGCCCTTATTGCTTATTGAGTTTAGCAGCAGCTAAATACATGATGCACCTCATAAGATCAGGACAGAAGTCTACAGTGTTTTCTAAAGGTAAAGAAAACAATACAAATGCTAAGTAAGATTAGCAGAGGGGTCACCAATTTGCCATTTGATATTCAAACACCAAAGACAGATGTAGATATTTGCAGAATAACAGATTTAAACACTTGCAGCTATGTTTAGAAGCATCTGTCACTTAACAAAAATCAACTGGCCTGAAGAAACACGTTTTCTTGCATCATTACTGCTCTCCAAAATGACACAAAAGTGCAAGAACAAAAATAGAGGACAGGTGGAGATCGCAGCCTTGAAACCTTACCAAGAGTTTATAGAACTATGTCATTTTGGGAATTTGAGGAGCACAGTAAGTGCTACCATCACTACAGTACTACCTTGAGACTTGAAATGCCAGGTAACAATTCTACTTCTACTAGCCATTTGCAGGATATTAATCCCACCTACAACTGCTCAATGAAAGGAACCTTCTTCTTTACCAGGAGGGTGGTTAGGCACTGGAACAGGTTGCCCAGAGAGATTGTGGATGCCCCATCCCTGGCAGTGTTCAAGCCCAGGCTTGATATGGCCCTGGTCGACCTGGTCTAGTGATTGGCATCCCTGCCCATGGCGGGGGGGTTGGAACTAGATGATCTTTGAGGTCCCTTCCAACCTGAGCCATTCTATGATTCACACTGCTACCAGATGAGGGACAGGGCCCAAAGCCCAGTCCATGGGAGCTGTCTCTCCAGGTCCATAAGCAACAGTTCATGGTGAAGATTTTATTCACAGTATCACAGTGTCACAGTGTGTTAGGAGTTGGAAGGGACCTCAAAAGATCATCTAGTCTAACCCCCCTGCCACAGCAGGATTCTCTAAGACTAGGTCACAACAAAGCTTCCCTGACCGGGAATTGAACCCAGGTCCCAGTGGTGACAGCGCCAAATCCTAACCACTAGACCACCTCCTTAGGGCTGATTCATTTGTGCCAGGGTAAAAAAAAAAAAACCACAATTGATCTTCTCACTCAGAGATTTTCATATTTTCTTTTTAGTTTTGTTGTTGCTTCGTTATTCTGAAAGGGTTACAATTTCAGTGGCAGTGCTTACAACAGGCCTAAAAGCTACACACATTAAAGCAGCAGCAGTAAACAAATAAGTCAGCCCTAAAAGCTAATTCATTGCTTCCTATTTCAAATTAGTATGTGTTCTCACCAGGAATGAACTTGGCATACCATATTTGCTGGGAAAAATATGCAGAAAAAGCACATGGCACTCACTTGTACATAGATCAGTTAAAGATCTAGAAAAACCACAATGTCTTGACTATCTACACGCGTAGGGCATTACAGTAACAATTTAAAGGAAAACAGCAATTGCTTCAACTATAAATTCAACAGGAACAGGGAACAGTGTTCAGAATATTAAAAACCACTTTCAGGACAAAAAGCTCTTGCCACATGTGAAGAACACACACAGGTATTTAATTCACAGAAGATTTTTGCCTGCACAGACCACATGTTACAGCAAAAATCAAGACAAATTTTCTGAGCAGAAAACCTTATTGCAGCTGCACAGAAAAGAGCATGTGCCTTAGCACACACCAAGCATCACAGGCACCTCTCCCAAGACTAATATCAAAACTGGTATGACGACCCTTTCATCTGACTGCTGGTAAGTCTTTCCCAACAGGCACTGAGCTCGTTCTCCTCTTGTTGCATGTGGCATTTCAATATTCATCACCCCCTGGACTGAGAGTGTTTAAGACTGAAGAAGGTTTTCTTTCCAGCAGTATGACAGATGAACTTCTGCTGCAAATGTGAAGTAAAAGTGCTGGGTGTGCCAAGCAGGGCACTGCTCTTGGGAGACTCGACAGCAATGGCAGAGAATCTCGTGAGACTCTTAAAAGCTAGAGGCTGGATAAAATGAATATGTACACAGGTCAGAATGAACACACAATGCTCAATTAGTTGCTAACTTTCTGAATCAAAAAGGGACTCCCTACCAGAACCACCTACCATAAAACCCATTATGAACATCCAGACCCCTGTTGCAAAGCTCAAATGCTGTTCTTTAAAAGGCTGGGTAAATTCTAGATCCACATACCAGAAAACTGAATTACAGTTTCACATCTCTAACACAATTTCTTTCCAGTTATCACACACTGTAGCTGAAAAATATCTCCCCTTTTGTAAAATGCTTTAATTAGGAGCACTGTATAACATCCAGGGACATTCTGTGGCAGTGAAAGATCTCACAGCTAGGCTGTCATTAAATCTTTGCTGAGAAACAAGGCAAGACATCTGTTTTACATTGGTTTTGAAATAATTAAGTTATTTGTGCATTACCAAAGTGAAAATTAGTTTCATTCTACTGTGAGAAAGTTTAGAAAAAGTGGAAGTCTTTGGTAATCTTTTAAAAAAAAAAAAAAAAAAAAAAAAAAAAAAAATNTAGGCCAGACAAAGAGCCAGTTCCCACAAAAGGCATGATGGAGTTGTGCCAAATGCTTCTAAGAACAGAGCATTTTTTGGTTGTTTATTTGGAGCCAAATTTCTTATGCCTTCATTCTCTCTTTTATGGGTATTAATAAGATTTCCACATAAATCTTTCTCTACTTAGTCATCCTCACCACTGTCAGACTTCAGAATCCCCAATGAGGAAGGACTGCCAACACAAATGTTTGTGATGTCACACAAGCCACACTATCACTCCAACCATCACTCAGAACAAACAGTCCCAGTCTATGGAAAGCAAAGGATTTTACAGATATACATACATATATATATACATATACATACATATATATATATACACATATATATATACACACACATATACATATGTCTGTGTATATACATATATATGCACGTGTGTATATATATGTATAAAAGCAAAATGAAGAGACTCCAAAAAGAGGAGGAGAGGGGAAATAACAGGTTAGAAATAATCAACTAACTACACTTCTTGATTTGCTGTTAACAAATGAAAAAACAGCAAGCATCTTTCTCCAACTAATACATATGCTGAAGACAGACTTCACACATTAACCAGAAATTTTACCTGTGTTTATCTGAAACTGACTCTCTTTGATTCTTCTATTTATTTCAGAAGCTCTTTGCTTTCATATCACCTATTGTGACTAGAGCACATATCTCATAAACGTATGGAAAATTCCTCCAAGGCACCAAGGAATTTTTGCATTCAAGCTTTTTCAGTTGGACCCATGTAACTCTACCATCCCTTAAAATTCAAGATGGCATCTCCACAGACTCAAACTCATGGATAGACCTCTGGCTCAGCAAACAAACATCCACCCCCCAAAACAAATAAACTAAATCAAAACCAACCAACACAAAACAAAAACAACAACAACATCAAATCACCAGATGCTCTTTAATTTGGATGAAGGGAAAGAAATGAGATGAGCTAAGGAAAAAAAAATACATCACCAGACAAAACACTAGCATTTCTTGGGTGTCACAGACAGTCTGAAACAAATCTAACCCACCTTTCCTACACATGAAAGCAGAATCAAGCATCCAAATCCTACCCTAACTTGGCCTGTCTTTCTCATGAGAGAGGAAAGGGGTTTTAGATTTGCTGGGCTAGAAGATAGGGAATGACACAGGAATAATCAGCTCATTGATGTAAACATTCCTAGATCAAAAAGGAATATTTGACTATTCATCGCATCTCAGAACAGTGGCACTAAGGAAGCCCTTAACTCAATGCACGTGGGAATCAATTATCATGACATTTCTCTTAAGTTTGGTTTTTATTAAATAAACACTTGGGGGAAAAAAATCCTACATAACATCTAAGATCTAAAATTTCATTAAAAACGTCTGAGATGGAAAATTCAAGCATTCAAAAGATAGCGTAAAACATAATTATGCTTACAAACACTGATTCATTCCTTCAGATAGCAACCCATTAAGATCACAAGAAAGACAGAAAGCAACTTTCTGGGCTATCAAGTTTCTGCCTAAAGTCTCATCTCCTTAACCTGCTATTATGAATTATTAAGAAAAGCTGATAGTTACTTTTATCTCAGTTCTAAAAGCATTAACCAAATAAAAGACCCACAGGCCCTTAGGCCAAGCTCTTATGAGTATGCTGAATGACTATAAAGGAAGCTGTTTTGTCACCACTCCCACCAGCTGAGGATTTGGGATGGGTTTAAGTGCATATTAGTACATTTTGCAAAACACTGACTTCAGTTTTAAAAATCAATATTTTCCTCAGCATCATGTTTCCACTTTCATTTGAGAAGAGACAATATAAAAAGCAAATCATAACATGAAATAAGCACACATATTTGTAGCCACAAATTCCCTTCCATTAAGGAGTTCTACTATCTCATGGCCAAGAATTTTATCATTTTTGATCACAGATCAGTCACAGTTTCCAAAAGAAAAATAAAATCTGAAGATCTAAACATCACAGCACATCCACATTAAATAACGTGTATGAAAACATTATTTAAAATTCTGGGTTTCCAAAAAAAGTCTGCTCAAGACAGAAAAACTCAAGGTTAAACCTAAAGATCTTCTCCTTGTCTACATATAATACAAAAGGAAAAGAAAAATCTAGATCCAATGATGATGGCAGCTAAAACATAGGAACGAAAAACACTGAATCTATGACTGAGTCACTGCTTTCCACAGGTATTTACCATGAATCAAACCTGGATAAGAACATCACACATTTTAAGACTAGATTTATACACCACACACAACAGAAGAGAAAGCTGAAATAAAGATTGGATAGATTCAGTAGGCAGGAGATAAACAATCTAAATTTACTACTACACTTTCAAGAACTCTCCAAAAAGCATTTGGGTTACCCATCTCTTTCTGTCTCACCACATCACATGTATCCGGAGAACTAGGTTTAGATGTCCTAAATTTTGGTTAAGCCCTGGTGCCTGGTATTTCCTATTAGCTGGCTATGGCTCCAAAGGTGCCTTGCCAAGAGGAAACAACAAGCTTTGATCCTCAAGTGGAATTTAAGCAGGAATATGTGCTTTAGTGCTGGCACCCCAGTTCATCTAATTGTTGCACTGTTATCCCATGCTGCCCTGTTACACTGCTTGCACAAACAAGGACTAACATTTGGTATTCTGGAACCCAGAAGCCAGTGTTCAACATCAATATGGCACAGACAATATTTTGCTGCTGAACAGACTTCTCAGTATGGTCTCTGTAATGAGGCATATACAGAGCCAGTGCTGCATCAAATTGTACACGCTTATTGGTATACCTGCCTGCTGCTGGGCAGTACTAAACATGTTTGCCTTTCCACAAGTCAGAGGAAAGACAAATACTCTGCAACTCCAAGTAAAAGTCTTTTACTGGAAGATATAGGGCTCCCCTTCCACCCTTAACCCCCCTTTTAAACTTCTGAATCTCTGGCAGCCTTCCTCGCAGCTCTGTTTCTCACAAGCACACAGGAAGTACAGCATTAAATCTTTTAATAGAAAATGTTTATTCATCTGCAGTTTTGTGTAATCAGTAGACAATTAGGACTGCATTTAAAAATGGCACTTGCATATGAATTAAGCTCATCTTAAAAAAAACCCAAAGCACCTCAGTAATGGCATAGGAACTATGTTGCAATATTTCACCTAGTACACAATTCAGAATTGTCAGGAACGCAGTGAATTCCAGGGAACTGTTGTGATAAATAAATGTTCAGAAACATCTTAATAAATTACAAATACTAACTAGCCTACAGCTTCCCTGAGAATAGGTACATAGCAACAAATCCATTACACATAACAGAAGAAGCTTTACCAACTAAAGCTCATCATCCTTATCTGTAAAAATTCAAGTCATCCATTTATTTCCGCTGGTCTTATCACAGTTCTAACCAGCCAGAGCTTCACACTGAACAAATCCCCATTTATGCCTATGAGAACGACACTGTCTCAGGCTGCAAACAGACCAACCCCCTCTGCCCAGCCAGCCCCAAGCTCCAAGTCACAGCTAAAGCTAGCAGCAAGTCAGTCTAAGCACAAGAGAGATCATGTAAAGCACCTATATGGCTTTGCACCTACAGAACAGCACCAAGTTCCAGCTTGAATGTGGAACACATGCATTTTTATGACACAAGTATTTATCTTTTGAACAAAATCACTACTCAAGTACGTACAAATAAAATAAGAAAATTTTTGCAAATCTTGACACACATTTCCAAGAACGAAAAAGAAAGATTAGAACTGTAACCAGTCTAAAAATCAATCAATGGCTACAGAGGATGCTGTATTAAGAAACGTGCCTGCCTGTGATGACATCAGAAAAATCTTACTAAATACCCCAGGAAGAGCAGTGTCATAGGTAACTCAGGCTGCAGAATGTGCTGTTAGAGTCAAACAAAGAATTCCATCCTGGCAGGCTACACAATACTAATTTGAGTGTGTATATACAGAGAAATGGATATGGATATGTAAAGATCTATGTGTGTATGCACAAACATATGTAAAAACATGTTACAAGGTCTCAGGTCACATTTCAAGCAGCACAACCAATGCTACCTTTGAACACTAGCTTCTTTAAAATAGTAAAGAGAATGATTAGCTGTTAAAAAGAAAAGCTCTCTGCAGATTTGTATGTAGGAACACACCCTCCTCCTGAGGACTGAGCACTCTCAATTCCCACTGAAGTCAGTGGAAGTAGGGAGGACATTACCAGTAACCACTACAAAAGAAATAAGAAAGATAGCATTTTTAACAAACCTTGACTTGTACAATATAAATTTGAAAACATCAGTGAACAACCTCCAGGAGAAGTTAAAGGTTTCACAAGAGTGAGCTATGTATCAGCAGAAGTGTTACTGTAACAATGCCACTGACAGATCAAACTAAAACTCCAGCCACATGTAAAATATGTTATCTGTTATCTTGCAGTTATAAATGCACCCAAATACACTTAAGTTTCTTATCAGCACAAAATACAGTGATCAGACCTTGTCAAAAGTACCCTGCAGTTAGCACCACCAGTAAAACTGAAGACAAATGCACCTGAGAACTCCACCAGCATCCAACACATTTTTTGCCACTCACCAAATGCATTATCAGGTCAAAGATTTCAGTATAACCAATACATAAACAGCCCTGTGTGCTTTGAGGGGTGTGAGTACGTAGTAGAAATGAAGCAGCATCATCTAGTCTGCAAGAAAATCCAAGTTAGATATGTTAGCTGGTGAGCTCTAATAGGCTACAATAAGGAAAAGACACGACAGACAGAAAGAACCACACAATAAAAGCACTTGAAACTGCAAGGGTAGGCAGCACATAAGACAAGGTTGCACAGCCCTTTTGAATCTATATGTTTGCAAAGAGCTCTGCACCTTTCTACAGCTGTCATTTCAATTGAGATTTAGTACATGAACATAGACAAGGTTTCACAAGTTTTACTCTGCAGGCAAAAAAGGCTTGGGTGAGCATATCTAGATTACTGCTCACAGAAGTGGAGAAAAAATTGCTTGGATGTAGCTTCTCAACCCATGCATCACCCTTTCCGACTGTCTTCATCCACTGCTGGTCAGACAGCAAAAATAAATGCTCCTGCAGGTGCCCTTGTAGACTATCACCTGAGTAGCTCTGTTGCCACCAAAGGGCAAAGACACCGCTACTCCAGCCTCTTCAGCAGCTCCCCATTCTCATTTTAAGGCAAATTTTGGGTGTACATTTTTGCTCAGGATCAATGAGACACAGGTAACAAAACATATTAATGTTCTGTCTATGCTCCACGACATTAAACACAAACATACATTGATTTATTTAAAACTGTATAGCAGAAGTGCAAGAGACGAGCAGAAGTATCTGTTCTTCAGGGTGAGGAATAACTTTGATTATTGCTGGTGTCAAGGCTGCAAATCCAGCATACAGAGATGCTAGCAAGAGAACATCAAACTTCTGGGTGTGCAATAACTTAAAAAACAGTTAACCTTTAGCATTCAAACACTCAGTTCCTTCCCCTTCTGCAATTCATTCCACAAGCATACTTATGGGAAAAATTACTCAAACATCAGTCAGAAGGATGCTGCTCAGAAGAAGTAATGCTCAGTTTTGAGGTTTAGTAGTAATTGCTCCCTTACATTTTTATCACTTACACAAAGAAAACCAATCTGCAAGCTTATCCAAAGAAACAAAAAGCTTATTTAAAAAAAAAAAAAAATCCAACAACCATCAGTGACTTGATCCTCAAAACAAAGCAAGTGATGCAGCTTCCCAGCAGGCATCATGTTCACACGTTACACAGCTTTTAATGAAGCTAAAATACTGCTAAGAGGACTAAGCAGTCTAAGAAGAATGGTTGCTTTTTGAACTGACACTAGGATCTGTCTCAAGAGTTCAGCAACTATCAGAAAAGCATCCTGAGTATTCAGTTACATAGACAAAAAAAATCATATAAAAATTAATGATGCAGAATATAATTTTACTTTAAAATTCAAACCCAAACATAAATTATTACTACAAAAAAAACACTCCAAACAACTTAAGCAACTTACAAAATATAAAACAGTTTAACCCTGTATATTTCACTGGTGGGTCAGGGGTGTTAGACGTCTAAGACCTCAGCTATGCTCTGACCTATTTCTGATATGTGGAGATTTCCACACTTGTGCAGAGGGAGAGAGTCTTTAGTTGCATTCACAGTCACTAATATCTTTTTCCTAACTGTTTATAGTAGTTAATTACAGTAAAAATAAGAACACGGTCATGCAGCAGTGCTAGGTCCTAGGTAGTGGACCCTTCAGATAAAACAGTATGGTCATTAAAGCATACCCATAAACAGAGCAGCCAGCTGGGTATTTTCTTCCTAACTAGTATTAGATTTCAAAAAAATAGCGCCTTTTTTCTAATCCTCAACCTGTTCGTCATAAGAAACTCTAAACTTCAATAAATAATAAATACAAACATCTAAGGATTTTAGAAATAGCTTAACTCATACTTTCTGACACATGTTCCATGATCAGCATGTATTTCTATCTCACACATCCAGACTTCCTAGCAGTTTGAAACTAAAGGGTTAGAGTTTGGGAGCTTTTGTTTTGGGGTTGGTTTGGGGAAGGATATGTGTTTTTGTCTTTTTTGCCAAATTCCTTTCTAATCTTCCATTTTTAGAAAAATACCTGTCCAGCACTCCTCAGTAAAACTCCTAGTTTCATATAGCTTGCCACTTTCTTCTTAGATGATGATCAGAGGTTTGGGCTGTCGACCCCAACCATTCATTTTGGCTGACAAAAACCCAACACTCCATTCCAGGACTCCACTCGTCTAATTTTACTATAATACTTTACACACGTATAGACTTTTTTGATGACCAGCACTGCCAGCTGACACAATGTTTTCTCCTGACAGACTCCAAAATTAAAAATGTTATTTCACCATGCAAACTCATAATCAACATCTTTCCTGCACTGTATATTTTGCCTTTCATTCAGTAACCCTTGAGGCAGCATTAGGAAATCATCCAGCTGCCCCCTAAGTTCAACAGCATTGGTGTACCAGTTATTACCTCAGCATGTTCTGCCGTTGCACTCTTCCTGTGCTGTTTCTCATTTTATTTATAAATACTTATATGTGCAAAGAGAGTCACGAAGAGCCACAATAGATAAAGCAATGGTGACTTAGCATATTTTTCTGGATTCTTGACAGATCTGGCTGCAGTTTCTTCTTTGTACTCAAGTCTCCAATTACGCTTGTGATTGGCTTTTTAAAGGCCAAAACCCACTACCACTCTTCTTCCAATTACTTCTCTGTTAGAAGTAGAGCTCCTTAGAGCTCAGATCAGGGAAGCACACTCTTTCCTTACGGCAGGTTTGCTGGCCCGCCCCTACCTCATCACACTTACCCAGGTGTTCCTTCCGTTAAAAAGCCCAAACCTTCCAGCTTGACATCCCTCAGCCACGGGGGAAGACTAAAGGGAAGATGGTGCAAGGGGCGATATCGCACACAGCGATAACCGCAGGGGGGCGGGCAGGAAAACGTTAAAGGATAAAATGAAAACATAAAATAACATAACAGAAAAGCATACCATAAAAACATAAAGTAACAGAACAACGTGCCATACCATAACACAAAACGAACACGTAAAGGCTCGGTTAAGTACCACGGACAGATTTTGCCCGCGGCGTAGCGCGCCGTCTCAGCGCAGGGCCGCTCGTGCCCTCTAGGGGCCCGGTCCCGCCAGCGCACGCGCCGGCGCCGCCCCCGCCTCGGGGCCGCTCTTGCCCACCGCGGCCAAGGCCCAGGGAGGGGGTTGAGGTGTATGCTGAGCGCTGCTGTAGCCATAATAATGATGATGATGATGATGATCTTTTAGGTTGGAAGGGACCTAAAGTGCCTAGATGACTAGAAGTCATCTAGTTCAACCCCCTGAGGTGAGCAGGGACACATATAACTAGATCAGGTTGCTCAGAGCCCCAAACAACCTGACCTTGAACGTTTCCAGGGATGGGGCATCCACCATCTCTCTGGGTAACCTGTTCCAACGCCTCACCACCCTCAATATGAAAATTTTCTTCTTGATATCCAGTCTAACTGTACTGTCTTTTACTTTAAAACCATTTCCCTTGACCTATCATTAAAGGCCCTACTAAATAGCTCATCCCCAACTTTCTAATAGGCTCCCTTTAAGTACTGAAAGGCTGCTATAATGTCCCCCAGGAGCCTTATCTTCTCCAGGTTGAACAACCCCAACTCTCTCAGCCTTTCCTCATATGAGAGATGTTACAATACTCTCAACATTCTTCTGGCCGTCCTCTGGACCTGTTCCAAAGGCTCATGTCTGTCTTGTGCTAATAATGATAATCATCATAACAATAATGTAACAATTGCATACATTCACACAGAGGGAGAATAAAAGCAGCTCAAACTTTTCATGAAATAAAAGGAAAAGCTTGATAAAGGGGTATGGCACTTCTACCTCTCACAATCTCATTTAATCTCCAAAGACAGGCCAGAAAGACAAACACTGATATTCCCCACAACCTAAAAACTGGACAGACAGCACATTTAACTTTTTTCTTCCTGTTTCTCAAATCATTAGCCTGCTGCAGAGAACTCCTGATGCTACCACTGTACTTGCAGCAGGGCTTAGAGCAAGCCAAGCTGAAAACAAAACAGAAAAAAGAAAAAAAAAAAACAAACAAAAAACCCCACAAAACCAACAACAAAAACCCCCACAAAACAAAAAACCACCCACACACTAAAAACCCAAAAAACCTGAAAAACTACATAGTCCAAAACAAAGGTGCTTATTTCTGAGTGACACACTGACTAGCACAGAACAGACTTTGAGGAAAGGTTTTGGTAATTAAACAAGCAGAAACAAAAAAAATGCACACAAAGAAAAACCCAAATTCCACTGTGTTGCCTGAATCTTTACATTTATTTCTTTATCCATTAAGTGGAATCCTATAAGATACACATCTCCCATTAGATTATCTAAGTAAATCACATAAACTGGCTCAAAGGTTTAATTGCAGGAGCAGTCTCTTCGTTCTCAAACCATGTAAGAGTTAGCCAGCTGACCCTCATTTCAAGCCCTGCAGTTTGCAGGCACCAGAATTCAGCAACCTTCCCAGTTCCAGGGTGGGATATTATTTTTTTATATTGCTTTTTACAGAAAAAAAAGCCCTTCAATTCACAGAATACAGCTATGTCTCAGTCTCTGGCAAAACAGAGCTGGAACACAGGCACAGGAACAGCAGATCAGGATAAATTCATACAAATGTCGCAGTTAACATCCAAAACATCATGTGTCACTGTTTTTACCCTCCAACCCCCAACAAGCTTCTCAAAACACATTTCATACACAGGGTCACTGTTCTGGCTGTTTATTTAATTAACATGACAACCCAGCACACACAGGATTTCTTTCAGTTCCCTAGCTTTGCATTTTCACACTTCAGGCAGAAAGAGCAGAAAGTCACTACTGTATTTTACTTTTTTTTGCCAACATGCCACAATATACATTTCTTGATTTAACCGATTGGCAAAAATAGATTCTAAAGGAATCATGAGAGTTTCAGCAGCAGTTTTTATATTTTTGTGAGGTTGAAGAAAAAAAAAAAAGAAAAAAATCTAAGTAGGGCGAGTTTGCGTAAATGAAGCCATGCAAAAGAAAATAAAGTATTACGTCTGGAATCCCTGGGTGATTTTTCCTGGAGCCTTACTTAAATATTTAACACAGTTGTGCTTCAGCAAGTCACCAGATGACATAACTCCTCAGTAGTGCTCTTTTTTAGTGACCTAAATGGTAACGCCAGCAAAACTTATCACAGTAATTACAGCTTCAATAGTGCTTATTAGCAGAAGGAGGTATATGGTATATAACACTGCATGCCTAATAGGGGACCTTAACTTTGACATATATAAAGTTCAATATCTGCATTTAACCTGCCTTCTCCTCTCCAAAATTTTACCTCTCTGTATGTTGCACTCAGATCTCTCCTATTTTCAGGCCAGAGGGCAGGATACACAATAATCAAAACTGGTTATAAGATAAGGGTATATCTGCCCTTTTTTTAGGGTAGAATGACAGAGAGCCAGGAAGGGGAGGAAGCAATATATTCCTGGCACTTACAAAGCTCTCACTGTCAAACAATGAGAAGAACAGATAAAGCCTTGGTTTTCTCTTGAAAAATAAAACAACAAATACATTTCTTTTTCTCCTCTGTTTCTTAGATCTTATCACTGAAGAGATATCTTTGACCATGTGAACTGTTACACTATTGTCTTCTCAACTCTGCAGACAGGCAGTGATAACAACTGTCCTGGCTCACAACTTTCCCAGGCTAGGAACAGAGTCATCATCCAGAACCCCATGAAAAATGATCAGATTAAGCAAAATACCCTCCACTGTTACTGGAGGAAGACAGAGAAGTCTGGCAACAAATTTACTTTTCTGAAAAAATAACTTTTTTAAAGTAGAAACAGTCAGGGAAAGATGTGGCAGCACAAACCAGGTACCAAGTCTCAAACCAACTAAAAATGAGATAAACTCTCAGATGTCCCCCCCCCCCACGAAGCAAAGACCTTTCTACTTCTCCAGCTGCTCAGGAGGAAAACAAGCAAAGAGAAACAAAGAAGGAAAACGGATAGAAAAAACCTCTCTGCCCCAGGAACCAAAGCACACTGGTGGGACTTTGCACATGGAGCTCCTGGCCTGGCAGCTGGAAACATAAGAGCTGCAGCAGAAGCTCCTCCATCCTGGTGCTACCTCCTGCATGGACTGGGTATTTTCAGCAGGGCAAGACTCAGCACCTCCCTAGTGCCTTCTCATACAGGATTTTGTCACCCACTGGTTTGGGAACTGGAAAGCACTTTAAACCCCGATGTATGCTGTACCTGTGACAGCCTTCTGCCTAAAGAAAAAGAAATCTAAAAAGGCAAAGCAAACCGAACTACTCCCAGCAGCTGCTCTAGTTCATTCAACACACACTTGTAATAAATCCAAGTTAGCTGAAAACTTCCCATTCCCTCCCAAGCAAAACAAATAACAAGCAAGGCTTAAAAGCAAAATCAGAAGTCTTCAGCAAGGCTTTCAATTGTCCAGCTACTATACCCACCAAGGCGAAATCATCCCTTTGGACTGTTGTAGTTCAAGATTAACACACAGAGAGTAGAGACACAAGGAACACACAAGACATATAATACTGTAATGGGAAACACCAAGACATAGAAAATATTTCCTCACCATCAACTTCTTGCCCAACCTGCTCTCCACACTTTTAGGAAAAACTTAAATGTTTGCCAAACTATGAAGAAAAAACTCCAAAAGCCACCATCCTGGCAGTACTTGTGCATTTACCAGTGAGAAAGAAAAAAAAATAAAAAAATTGTTCATTCATTCACTGTCTTATCCATCCATTCACAATTTCTCTCTGCAGCCTCTTTCAAATCTGGGTGAGTGAGCCCTCAAGGAGCTGAGCATCCTCAGCTGGCACTGATGAAATCATAGGGAGATGACACTCAGCTGGGAGCAGGATCAGGCTATCACAAAGCACACATTTCCCAGTGAGAGCTACACATATGCCAAACTGGAAGCTTGTAATCCAAAAAATTTGCTGAAGTTGAGAAAGAAAGAAAGAATATATTCAAAAAATAACCACCAAAATTAGAATTAGATGAAAAGCTAATAAAGAGTACTTTTAGCATCAAAATTAAGTGGTTTGATTTTGCATGGTGGTGGGGTTTTTTAAATGAATTTTTATTTCTAAAATTTTTGGGACCTTATTAGCAACTAAGACAAGATATTTCTATTTCTAATTTAATAATATACAAATTTCCAGATACTCCTGCTAGCCACTAAAATGGAAGTATACTTTTAATTTTTAAATATGCCAATACCTCTGTGATGTTAGTTCGTAATTCCTGGTACTGTCCTTTATACCACAAGGCCACAGATATTCAGTTGTGTATTCTACTAGGGAAAAATTCAGATACCAACAGAGATGTGACAAAAATAAAATAAAATTGGAAACTGACTTTTGTAGAATCTCATGTCACAGTCAGGTAGGGAGGAAATTACACTTTGGAAAAAATTAAAAGCTTAATTAAGTGCTCAGCAATAGGAAAGATCACACAAGAGACAATGGGAAACATCCTTAAAACTTCACCTAATGTTAGTCACCAAATGAAAGTATGCATTTCAAAGCAATAAAGTAGATGTATTTCTTAATGAAGACTATTGGCAGCTCCCAGACTGCCAATATTAACAAGCTATCACTTGGACCAGAAACACTCAGGGCATGCTTTTTAAAAGCAGGGGGTGAGGGAAGGCCTGGTTTTGTTTATAAAGCCCTCATCTCTATTTTTAACATGTTGTATTTAAAAACTGTCCAAAAGAGAAACATGTACCTATGATTTCTTTAAGTCTGTGGGGAGCTGATTTTTGCTATAAACTTCATTTGCTCTAAGAGTCCCCCTTCTCCCAGCATTTCTTCAAGGTCCTTATGGAGTTTTGTTTCAGCTTTTCTGGTTTTGTGTCTTGCTAACATTTACTAAAGAGGACAGCTTTTAGGGAGGGAAGTTCACATACATAGAGCCACAATGTGATTTAAAAAAAAAAAAAAAAAAAGAGACAAAAAGTCTCCCCAAACTCTAAAGTAGTCATCCATTTCTAATCACACAGTGACGCAAGCAATACCAGATCTCGCTGTTGATTAATAGTGAGTGAGAACAAAAGAAGGAGGAATTTGCCAAAATCCTGCAACAGGTAAACTCAACAGTCACCAGCTAAATCCAGTGTACCTCAGCAGCTTGGAAGCAGGAACTGCTTGGGTTAAAGCTGACCACTGTCCCTAAGTAACACACCACTGAAAGGGGGCAAGAAATCTACCTTGTTATCCATCATCAGTTTAACATTCTAGTATACAGAGATGATTTGAATTCCCGCCATAAGAAAACAGAAGGACATGATTACAGACTAGTGAGTCCTATCTCCAAATGATTACATTTAGAGATGTAAACTAAAAGGCTGCTTTTATTTTAAGTGTGAGAGTGAGTGGAAATATGTTTAAAACCTTATAAAGGATTATTGTAAGAAACCACCAGAAATGCCTGGTGTCATCAAGTAAGTACAAACAGTTTAATTTTTTTCCTTATATATTGAATTTACAAATTATTCTTACACCCTTCTCTCTCTCAGTTCCTATTAAAGTCAGAACTGGATCAGCTTTCCACATTTCACACTATATTTGCCTGGACACTGTGGTAAATATTTATTTTATCTAAACAAAAATGTTAAATAAATAAGTCCATTTGTTGTAAAATAAACCTCAAGGATATATGGTTGTCAGGCCCTCTTCTAGAAAATGTTGCAACGAACCACAAAGGGATGTAATCAAACTATTTCCAGAAACAAACTAGCCACCCACACCATATGGTTTGATGCCATCACTTGGAAAATACTTAGCTGCTTATCCAGAAGCAACCTGCAAGAAAGCATTTGGTGTACAGCAATATGCTTCAGCTGACCAGAGTGTAGAGTCATTTTCAACACTAGTCGAAAAAGAAAGCGTAACACTATTTGACACTTATTTTCCCCCAGGTTTCCTTTTCCACTGCTCAGCAAGGGTTGCACTGACTTTCATTACAGTTACACTCAACCCATCGAACAATTCTTTTGTGGGGCAATCTTAGATCTCAAAAAAACTGATAAAACACTTTCAGCAGAGAACTAAGCTGACCTCATCTTCGTGTCAGGGCTCTATACAGTAAGGATAAGGGTTGCTCATCTCTTCTTCCATTTTTTGAGGTGTTTATTTAAAAGAGCACATCCCTAGTAAGAGAGTAAGTTCTCACTCATCCATTCCAATCAGGACCTCTTAAAGGAAACAAACTTGAGATAAATCCCGTGTGCCTTGTACCGGTTCCCACAACCATAGCAGAGCGGGAGCTACTGATTACACGCACAAGAACAGCCTTGGAGAGCCAAAGTGCAAAGATGAGCACCGCGCTGCGCGGGCCAGCCTCGGAGGACACGCTGTCGCCCTGATAAGGGACTTCTCCCACCGAGGATAAGCTGTTCAGCTCACACACACCCCCCTTTAAAGCTTAAAGCAAGTTTAACAGGGCTAAACTACTTTTCCAGGAGCCTACAGGTTTGAAAAAGAAAGGCTCTTAAGTGATGCTGGGAAACCTGAGGGCTGTGATGAGGGCAGGTTCCCACCAGCTCCGAGATCCAAGCGGGTACCACCCGCCTCAACCTTTTGCCAAGGCTGAAGAAAAGCAAGCGCCGGTGACAGCTGTAAAAGCAAAGAAAACCCCAAGCTCTCCCCCGGTCGCCCGAAGCCGGGGCAAGTCAGGCTGGGTCCGAAGACCCTCGCTTCGACCCTCGACCCTAGCCTCGGGACGAGGGGGTTGGCCAGACCTCTCCGCACCGCGGGGTGCCGGTGAAAGCCCGCACCGTGCTCGGCCCCTCCACCGGGAAGCGGCCAGTAGAGCACAACTCCCTGCGCTGCCGCAGGCGACGGCAGGACTCCCTCCCGCCACCAGCAAAGTTTGGGACCCGTCCCGCCCAGCCCCTGCCCTACCTGCTCCCGGGGGATGCAGGGCAGTGAGGTCCGCCGGTGGGTCTTGCTGCTGCTGCCGCCCGACATCTCGGGGGAGATCATCGAGCTGGACCGCCGCCGCCGCCTGAGCACCGGGGCTTCGTCCGCAGCCGGGGGGGCAGCGGGAGGCTCCGCCAGCGGGGCGGCCCGCCGCGGGGACCAGAGCCGGTCGGCGTAGCTGGCCAGGAGGATGCCCAGCAGCCCCAGCAGGTAGGCCAGGTAGGGCCGCCAGGACGCTGGGACCTTCTCCAAGGCGACGAGAGACGTGGTCCTAGCCGCGCTAGTCACGGCGAGCATGAGGACGCCCTGCCTCAGCTTCAGCACCAGCCATGTCACGGCGGCCAGGCAGCTCAGCACCACCCCCGTGGCGGCGAGGGAGAGCAAGTGATCCTCCCCCGCCGCCAGCGCCGTCTGCGCCACCGCTTCCCCCCCGCAGCAGGCGGCCAGCAGCAGCGCCGCCGTCCGCGGCCGCACGCCGCCGCGCAGCAGGTAGCGGCCCGCGCCGAAGAAGATACCGGCCAGGCCCAGGAGCACGACGCCGGGGGGCAGCCGGCCCC